>JBCFXI010003101.1:0-12305 GCA_038496175.1 Ampulex compressa
AACGCCCCGTAGATCGTCGCATGTGGGACCGATCCAAACGCGTTGGATAGGTCCAGCCATGCGACCGCTAGACAACCGCGCGTGCGGCGAGCGCCGTCGATGGCCTCCTGCAGCACGAAGTTATGTTCAAAACACCCCTCGTGCGGCAGGAAACCCTTCTGCGCCGGAGAGAGCCGATCATTCTTCACGGCCCACCCGGTCAGTCGGTCGGCTAGGACGGCAGCGAAGAGCTTGGGGGTAACGTCGCCCATCGCGAGAGGACGCCAGTTAGAAATATCATCCTCGTTGCCCTTTTTGTGAATTAGTACCGTGTTGGATGTCTTCCAGGCAGAAGGGACTGCCTCCACCCTCAGGCACGCGTTGAAGACCGCGGTCAGTATCCGCGATCCCGGGTCGGCCCTCCTCAGGTCATGGTAGGTGGCTCCGTCAGGCCCCGGGGATGAGTTCTTCATCCGCCGGAGTCAACGGTCCACCTCACTCGCTGAGAGGGGTGCGACGAGGGCTTCGCAGGTTCCCTCCCGCGGCTCCTCGTACTGGAGGTTATCCAGGGCAGGCTCGTCCGCCCCGTCTCGAGGCGTGTAGATGTCCGTGAAGTGCCGTTGGACCTCCACCAGGGGTGCAGGGCAGTGCCGGGAGGCCCCTCGCAGGACATCCCGGACGGCACGCCTCTTATCGGAGGGGAACAGGCGCTGGATCCTGGTCGCCTCCAGCATGACGTCCCTCCTGCCCGGCGGGCCTTCTCGCGACTGGCGCCTGGCCTCGCGTTGGGGTCCTCCCCTCGCCCCCGCTCCGCGCCCGCGCCTTCCTTCATCCCGGGCGGCGGACATGATTCGCCCCCGCTCCCCCCCGCTCGGACGGCTGAAGTGCTGAAGGTGCTGTGCGAACCGGTTCGCAAGAGCCTCGAGCGCCTCGCCAGTGTGCGCCGCGTTGGTCAGCCGGACCAGATCATCGCGGTCCGCGGCACGGTCGGCCGCCGCAGGACCACGGTCGGCCCTGGGACGCCTTCCGCCCGCGGGTCGCTCGCCGGCGTCGCACTGGCCCCGCTCGCCACCATTCCTGGCTGTCGTTCGGTCGGGGCGGTCGGAGACACGACCTCCACCGCCACAGCGGCGACGCCTCCCGCGGCGCAGCTGGGACGCCGAATCCCGCCGGCGCGCCTCCACGTGGCAGCCTCCCCGGGGCCCACGGCGGGAGGAGCCACCGAGCCCCCCCTCGTTCGTATCGTCAGAATCAATAGGACCGTCTCTAGGGGTCACCGGTGCCGCACGCCGCTCCGGTCGACGGTCCCGCTCCACCCGCGACCCCGACGTCCCGCTCGACGGTGCCGTTGTGTGACCTGGAAGGGGAGGATGGTTTACCCCGCTCAGTCCAGCCACGCCGTCGTCAAAAGTATTAGAAATTAACTTATCTGGGCCAAATGTGGTGCCCTGGTCACGGTCACGTTCAGCCGTGCCTGCCCTGCTCGGCGGCGATCGCCTCGCAGGAGGCCCGGATGGGGCGACGGGGCTCCCGCGGTCTCGCCGTTGGGGGGGCGTTGCGCTGCCGCCCCCCTTCCTCTTCGTCTGCGTTGCTCCCGCCAGTCTCTTCCGCCCCCCGGAGGTAGCCGGGCTCGCTCCTCCGTCGTCCTCGCTGGCCCGGCGCGCCTTCTTCGCGGCGGCGGCTCCCCTGCGCACCCTCACGGGCGAGGGACGCCATTCGCCTTCCTCCTCGTCCTCCGTCGGGTCGGGGCTGGAGCAGGGGCTGGTCCGGAGAGCCTCCGGCGTCCGACTCCCATCTCGCCGCTCTTCCTCCTCGGGCGTTACGGGACCCCCGCTGGTCCCTGGGCTCGCTCTCTCCTCCTCGACCTCTTCGCCGACCGCCACGGTATCCTCCGGTATGGGCGGGAACGTCTCCTGACAGGGGGGAGTGGTCGACAGGCTTCTCCTCCCCCCGCTCCGCCGTAGGGGGCCGAGGTGGTGATGGGCCCCCCACACACCGACACCGTGACGGTCGTGGTGGTCAGCGTGGCGGCGGAACTGCCCACCCCGAGGCCAGGGGACGGCGTCGCGCTTCTGGTCGTCCCCGTCGGCGTGGTCAACGTCCTCGTCGGCGACGGCGTGGGTGGTGTCGCCGTCGCGGCTCCTCTTCTTCGGGGCCTCGAGGTGGAGCGAGGCCCTAGCGCCGGGAAGTTCTCGGGCGGCTCCGACGCCGCCCTGGTCCTGGGCCGAAGCGTCGGCCCGCAGCCCGCCGCCACGGTCATGGTCCGGACGGCCGCCGCCCCACGGGTGACCTCCGCGTAGGTGGTCAGGGGGGTCACCCTCCTCGGCGGCATCCTCGGTCCTCTGCTCCTCCCGGCGTCCTCCTCTGCGGCCGGGCTCCCTCGGCGGGACGGCGTCGAGGCGGGCGGCCCGCTCGTTCCCCTCCTCGCACGCGCCCGTGTCATCATGGCACGGGGCGCGGGAGGGGAGGTGTTCCGGGGGCCCGTCGATGGTAGCGTTGACGGGCTCCGCGAGCCGCTGCTGGTCCCCCCCCGCAGGGTGGTCGGCGAGGGGGTCCCATCGGACCCGACGCCGCCCGTGCCGGACCGAGGCGGGGCGCCGGCCGGCGGAGGTCCCGTCGGCGTCGTCGTCTTCTTTCCCGGCGGCTGCGGCGGCGTCCCGCTGGACCTCCTCACGAAGCCCGCGAGGGTGCCCCTCACGTTGGTGGTCGTCGCCGTGGTCCTCTTCGCAGGAGGAGCCGCCGCCGCTGTCCTCTTCGCCGCCGTGGTGGATGCCGCCGCCGTCCTCTTCACTGCACCCGTCGTCCTGGTGGCGGCGACGACGGTCGAGCCGTGCCCGCCCGGCGCCGCCGCTGTACTCCTCCTGGCGGTCGTCGTCCCTGTCGCCGTCGTCGTCGTCGTCGCAGTCGCATTCGTCCTCGTCGCCGTCGCCGTCGCCGTCACCGTCACCGTCGCCGTTCTCGTCGTCCCTGTCGCTGTCGTTGTCGCAGTCGCGTTCGTCCTCGTCGCCGTCGCCGTCGCAGTTCTCGTCGTCCTCGTCGTCCTCGTCCGCGTCGTCTCGTTCCTCTCCGGGAGGCAGGGCGGGCTGCTTCTCGCGGCAGCCGTCGTCGTCGTCGTCGTGGTGGCGGTGGTGGTCGCAGCCGTCGGCGAGCCGCGCTGCGCTGGGTGGCTCCCCGTCGCCTCCATCCGCTCCCCGGCGTCGCCCCCCGCTGTCGACCCACGAATAATGTTAATATTTATCCTAGGGTCGCTGTCTATACTTATAATAGTCGGTCGCTCCCCAACCGCACGCCCGCATGCACTCTCCGAGCGCCGACACGCGTCCGTCGGGCCGCCCGTGGACACTCTCGCGGGGGCCGGGGGGTGTCGTACGGCGTGCGCCTTGACGGCCTTCAGGGTATAGGCCCCGGACCCAACGTAGGCGCACGCCGCGCACCCCCAGCCCACTTTCGTCCCGGCGTGGTACTTTTTTAAATGTTTTATGAGTTCGGCGTGCCCGACGAACACGTGGGCGCCGCGGTACCCCGTGCCTCGATCGCAGCGGAAGCACCACGGACACCTCATCTCCCCCTCTCCGTAGGGGAATTTTAATAGGACCTCCTTCTTGTTGATTACTTGCACGGCCGCGCTCTCGGGGGTGGCGAGGGTATTCAAGCTAGACGCGGCCATCTCGACAGGTGTAACGAACTCTAACGGGACAAATGACTCTACCACCTGTCGGTTGTGTACAAAACACGATGACGTCAGCCGTCGACGAGGGACGACCGACGTTCGAACGACCGACCGTTCGAACCGCCAACCGCCGCTTGCAGGAGGTTTCCTCCGTCGATCGATCAAGGGGAGCAATAGGGCTTTCCCTTGGTCGATCGAGGTGTGGTCCTTTGGCCCTGCACGCGGGGCACCCACAAATCAGCCCGCGGACGGGTCCGGCAGGGCTACTGGCCGGTTTGCGGCCAAGAGGGGACTCGCAAATCGGCTTGCGTAGCGCCGTCGGCTGACCGGCAGCGGGTTTTAATCTGCTGTAAAACGATCGCGATCGCGAGACTCTAGTCGAGGACGTATGCGTTTGCTCTCTCAAAGTGCAGGGGACTCGGGAAATCCAGAAAAAGGGAGTTTCCTTTGTCTCCTGCACGTGCTCCAACGGTCTTGACGCAACGCTAAAATGGCGGCTCAACGGCCGATTTCACCTGTCGCCCGTTCCAGCGAGCCGGTAATGGCGACAGGTTCACTCGCGATAATCACCAACACACACGCGCGCGTGACTCTGCACTCGCGACACCACTCCCCACTTCCCCTCGGGCGCGGCCACGGAGCAGGGGAGAGCCCGGCACTGGGTCACTGTCACTCGCGGAAAGCACTTCGAGCACACACGGACTTGGAGGATTTCGCGGCTTTCACTCGCGACTTAATAAATTACGCGGCTCACACTCAAGACGACAATAAATTACGCGACGCAATCGCACTTTTAAGCTACTCGCGGCAGTCGCACTCGGAGTAGACGAAATAAATAAATACGCGTCGCGCACAGTCGCCCGACGTGCGGCCGGGGCGTCGGATCAGAGTGTAGTAACTTTGTCGCAAGTACGGTCCGTGATGCGGACCGCACGAAATAAAAGAAGAAAGACTTGTGTAGTGGAACCGGCTTATGCAGGCCGCGCCTCGCAGTACTGCAGTACGAGGACGACCCGTCGCGTGCGAGGAGCGAGCTCCCGGTCGACGCCGGTTCCAAAAAACCGTTCACTATCTGACCCTCGGGTGGAGGGCGTATCAGATATTAAGCTGATAAGAACAGATAAAGGCACTTTATTTTTAAATTAATGTTTCCCCAGGGGACAGTCCCCCCTGGGGATGTTACAACTCGGGGCCCTAGAGGCCCCTGATATTTTATAAATATATAATATTATAAAATATAATATGTTCTTCCCCCGGCAGACAATCCCTGCCGGGGGGTGTACCTATTGGCGCCATAAGGGCGCTCGCGCGGTAAGTATATAATACTTGGGCCAGGCTTCATGGCCCCGGCTCAGGTACGATGTGCCCTCTCTGCGTTACAGACAGGGGCGGGACGGGCGCAGCGTCGTCAATCGGCTGAGCGTCGTCTGAAAGAAAACAATGTTGCAGGTGAGTAACCTGCTCGTCAATCCGGCGGGCGAGCTGGCAGTAACCTTAGCCAATAGGGAAGGAAGAGATTCCCCGGCCGCCGACCACCCGCACGGCGAAGCAATGAGTAGCGACTTCTCGGCCCTCGTGGCGTCTCTCTTGCGAATAAAAATGTTCTATTTCTATTTTGACACGTTGATGCCGGCATGACCCACCGGTGGCCCGTGCTTGTCTGCTCCTTGGGGCGGCCTGACCCACCGGTTGCCAATGCTAGATTGTTCCGTGAGGCGGCGTGCATCACCGATGGGCCACGTTTGTATATAAAAAAATACGTAGTATAAAATGTAATTTTATTGATTTAACATTATACATTAATATTTCTACCTTATAATCAAACATTTAACACAAAATACATAACTTATATAATAATTTAATCAATACATTTAAAATATTTATTTACGTTTCCGATGCAATTTCTTGGTCATTATTTTTTTTGTTTTGTTTGTGGTGTACTGTGTACCTTTTAAGTTTGTTAAGCGTTTGTAACACTCTTTACATCTTTTCCTGATCTTCCTTGCGGATCCTTGGTGCAAACTTAAAAAATGTATTTTCCGTCTAGTTACATTTAGTTCTTCACTAGGGAGATTCTCAACACTCTTCAATGCATAATTAATCGTTGCTTCTCTAAATTTAAAAAATTGGTAATTTTGGAATTTGTGAATTTTAAGAATTATGGACATTTGGTCTATTCGAATTAGCTAGTAGGTAATAGGGCGCAAGCATTGAACAGTATAATTTGCTGCCGCGCCGCCCCATGGGGCGAATCGTTAGTTGAAGCGCCGCCACACGGAACAGACAGCGAATATCTGCGCCGGCGTCAACGTGTTAAAGAGTTCGATTTTCTATTCCCAAATATTACAATTTTATTTTTTATATCATATTAAAATTATTAATAACATAATATTAAACAGTATTTAACAGTTTCATATAAAACCTCTATTCTTAGTAATTTAACTCATTTTTTCATTCGATTTTAATACATTTATTCTTTCTTATTTTTATTTTGCACATATTAAAATATTTTGATTAATTAAAATCAGTTAAAACGTCACTAATAACACACGAAAAAATTTTATTGAGGTACTCTGCGAAGCGCTAAGTTGGAACGTACTTATTCGATCTGTTTGTTCCTGTGAGGATTTGCACCCGTAAGAGATTATGGCACGGGACACCTCATGCCGACTTAACGGCGGGTCATTTGGTAACTGTTAGAGAGGCAGTGGCTCGAAGAGACTCGATTGCGATAGTGTACCTTTGCGTGTACTCGTTGTCGTGCTCTTTGTATGCATTCACAGTTCTCTACACAGAATTACTACGGGTCGCCGTCTTAGACATAATGGCCCTTATGTGGTGTAACGTACACCGGCACTACGCTTATTAAAAAGGAAATCGAGAAACAAACCAGAGCGGAATTATAATATATTGAAGCTAGTGACTCGAATGTTAGGACTCCGATAGTAAGAGGGGAAGACACAGGGGTGTTTAAACATTCCAATAAATAAATTATGGGAACTAGGCACCTAAAAGTATAATCCATAAATTGCATCTTTATAGCGGACGGCGACAAGAGGTTTCTAGAATCCTCACAGGCGTCTATTCATTGTCAATGCCTGGGATTGTAGGACCCTCGGATAAACAGAAACCCAACGCACATGCCACAGACGCATGTGCAGGACCTCGTCATACCCTTGAAATTGTTAGGCTAAGGAGGGATAGAATTTCGACGATATATATATGTAGGATTCCTTTTGATTGACTAACTCCCAGGGATCACTTGAGACAAAACTTATATTTATTAAGGAAACAAAGTACAGAAAATGAAGAGATTAATATATGTTCGATCGGTGGACGCCAAGACCCAACTGCCGACTTTTCTACGCTGCCCTTTGTGCTCGGGCCCTGCGCCGCGAGCCGTCGTAGCCCCGTAACTCATCACGACGCGGCGTACGCGTCAAAGCCATCCCTCATATATATATATATATATGGGATATTCGAGAAAGTAAGGAAGTAACAGATGTGTACAATGTCTCGTTACTAAGCCGGGAAATCTAACCACGTCTATCACCATCCGCCACCTTTTTTCGACTCCCTTTCTTTTTTTTTGTTTCGTTAACTTTTTATTTCTCCTCCTTACCGACCGTTATCGACTTTTCACGAACCGTATCATCGCGCATCTCCTACATTCGACCATCCTGCAGGTCTTCAGTCTCTGAAGACAATTCTAAATACGGCTTCATGTAGTCGGCCGTGGAAGATGTAACTTTCGGTCCCTCTCCTTCTCCGATTCGGATCACCTCATACCGATCGTTTCGCTTAATCTTAGCTACCTTATACGGCCCTAGAAACTTCGACTTTATTTTATACCTGTGCCAAACTGGGTTCTTTGTATTAATACTGAATCGCCTTCCTTATACTGGATCGCTTCCTCACGACGTTTGTCATAACTACGTCGGTTTTCGGCCTGCATCCTCGTAATGTTTTCTTTCGCTATCGTTCTCAATTGATCGCGATCGTTGTCGAAAATCTGCACCGCTTCTCGCTTCTCTAACTCTAGCATCTGCATGTCGTCCTTTTACTTCATTTTGACGCCAAACAACATCTCGAACGGCGTCATCCCATTGCTGCGTTGGAACGTACTTTTAATACACTCCTGTAACCGATCGACATGTCTGTACCACCGGTCCGGCTGCAACATTGATAATTTTGTGAGAATCGGCATGATGATTGGGTTGATTCGCTCAACCTGTCTGTTGGCGCGGGGTACGCCAGTAGTAGTTATGTGTTTGATTGATTCTGAAATACAATGGTCTTTAAATTCCTTTGACGTAAACGCAGTACCTTTATCCGTAATAATCCTATTTGGATTCCCGAAAACTCTTTGTTGGGCTATCAGTTTATCTAGACCATCTTTCGTGTTCGTCGTTTTCGTCGGATATATCCATACAAATTTTGCAAACGCATCTACAACCACTAGTATATACTTATAATTTTTTCCCGTTGCCGTCATGGGACCTTGATGATCAATATGGTACGTACACAATGGTGTACTACCCTTCGGGTATCGTATAATTTTCGTATGGACCTGAATCTAACACTTGTTTGATCGCTATAAGTCGCTCATCTTTGTCCTATTTTTTGTGAATGACTTTTAATAACGTATCCTTTACGATACACACCGGATATCTACTTATTGGGTATACATATTTCAGCTTATCTCCGGACCGATTTTCTATCTCATAATTAAATTCTTCAAGAGTCAACACCCACCTTCCTACCCTAGGATTCAAATCTTTCTTATACAATGTTTTTTGTACCGCTTGACAATCGGTGACTATCTTAAAATCTACTCCTAAAAGGTAAACGCGGAATTTCTGTACAGCTCTTATTATCGCTAGTAACTCTAATTCGTATGAACTATACTTTTTTTCAGCTTCAGTTGTCTTTTGACTCATGTAATGCACCGGGTGTAACTTTTTCCCCTCACTATCTTTTTGCAACAAGACGGCGCCGTAACCATTGCAACTCGCGTCTGTATGGAGTTCAGTGATGGCGAGTGGTTGATAAATTTGTGAAACTGGCTCACGCGATAAAGCTATCTTTAATGTATTGAATGAGCGTCTTTGCTCGTCAGCGAAATCAAAACGTACCATTTTTTCATCAGGTCTGACAATGGTGATGCCATCCGCGCATAGTCTTTTATAAATTTACGGAAGTATCCCGTGAGTCCGAGGAATCTTTGTATATCTTTTGTCTTAGTCGGTTTAGGAAACAACTGCACTGCTTTTATTTTATTTGGTGAAGGGCTAACATGTCCATTCTCTATGGCATGACCCAAAAACTCGACACGGGTTTTCAAAAACTTACACTTGTTCCAGTTTATTTGTAGCCCGTTTTTCACCGCAACTTCTAACGTGATTTTTAAGTTATTATATGCGTCCTCCTCATCGATACCACACACTATAATATCATCTACGTACGGTGTCAATATTCGACGTTTCTTTAAATCTTGGACGACTTCATCAATGTACCTTAAAAAGCTACTGGGACTATTACAAAGACCAAATGGAGTTCTGAGAAATTCATATCGGCCATCTGGTGTAACGAAAGAGGTATACTTTTGACTATCTGCAGCAACGAGTACGTGGAAAAATCCATTCTTTAAATCTAAAGTTGAAAATACTCGTGCGCCTGCTAGCGAATCTAAACAATGTTCGATTAGCGGCATCGGAAATCTATTTCGAATAATCTTTTTGTTCAGTTCGCGGTAATCTATACATACACGATATGATCCATCTTTTTCGGTACCAAAACAACTAGACTCGCGTACTCCCTTCTACTCTTACGTATAGCACCTTCGGTAAACCATTCCTCTATTTGTCTATTCGAAATTTCTTTTTCTTTGAAAGATAAATGACGTGGTCGGAGCCGTACCGGCACCTCATCGGAAAGCATAATTCGCGTTTCAATTTCGGACTCTACATTTTTCGCTCGATTATAATTATTAATCAACTCTTGTAACTTGTCTTTGTATTTAGGCCCTGCGTCCATTTCATTTGGTTCGAAACAATCAATACTAGCCAATTCGCTTAACGTCAGCGCAGCTTCATCTCCATTACCGTGTACTTCTTGTACCGCCGTGCCCTTTTCTTCTTCACGTTCCGTCCCATCCATTGGTGTCGCCATACCGATGACGATTTTGCCTCTATTGATGCACACGTTGGCACTTGCCAGGAATTCCTGACCTAGCATAATTTCAACGGTCATGACTTCGTCAGCCACCACGTACATTTCCACTTCGTACTGATTATTGTCGACCTTTATTACCGTCACAAATTTTCCGACGGGCACAGTCTTCGCGTTCCCGAATCCGATAAACGATCGCGACGTTGACTGTAATGACGAGCTTCCTACTTTATAATATCCACTCTTTTTTATTAAATTCACGTCACTGCCAGTGTCAACGAGAGCATAGCACGTCGCACCGTTAATCGCAGTTGGAATCAACCTATCGTCCACGCTTTTCACACAACCAACACTACTGCCACTGTCTTTCGTTCGATTTCGTCTCGTGCAGCCTTTAGATAGATGCCCGACTCGTTGCACGCAAAACACTTTTGCCCTTTATTTTTGTTTTTGCAATTCGCCACATCGTGTTCTGTGGAACCGCAGTTAAAACAGTTTCTCTTGTACCCGCAGGGGTAGTTGACGTGTGCAACTATTTGGGTTTAGCAACCCCACGTACCCGAGCTCAGTACACCACACAACATAACACAACACCAGACAACACAATACTGCACAGCATTCACAACACAAGTACATACACAACACACATACATATACAACACATACTCAACACCCATATGAGACTTACTTACATATCCTTCTAAGACTTAATTTTCCTAACTAGTTGATCTCAGGATATATCCGTCTCCATCATACACTAACATTAGGAGAAAACCTATATAAAAATCCGCAATTCTACAGCGTAAACTTTCGTGCCAAGGGAATGAATGATTCTGCGTTAGTGAATCGTTAACGATGTCTTCCGCATACCTGGCGCCCTGCGGTTGTAGATAGCCTTACTTCAACAAGCCGGCTCTGTTGAATTCGATCTCCTTTCCGAGCATTATCCTGGGAACGAAATGGAAACTCAAAAAATACCAATCACTATGGAAACACCCCTCTCCCTAAACAAGGGTAAGACAAAATCTTGGGAAACACAAAACAAAACCTCCCCTCAATCCAAGAAAAGACGTAAGTCGCCTATTACATCTTCCCTCCCAGCAAACATAAATACAACTGCTTTACCAAAACACTTGCTTGTTAAATGTATTAATGGAGATTTTTCAAAAATTAGCCCCTTTTTAATAGACAAAATAATATCTGAACAAGTCGGAGACGTTCAAAACATTAAGAAAACAAAGTTTGGACTACTAATAGAAGTACACAATGATAGACAATCACTTACGCTATTGAATACGACTCACCTTGGAGACTTTAACGTCGAAGTAAGCCCACATCCCACTTTAAACACATCCAGAGGCGTTATAACTTGTCAGGACTTGATGAACTGTAGTACGGAAGAAATTACAGAAAACCTAAAGGAGCAAGGAGTAATCAATGTTAAAAGAATCAAATCAAAACGGGATGGTATATGGTGTGATACCGCATCACTTATTTTAACTTTTAACACCTCAAGTATACCAGGCAAAATTAAAGCAGCAATGTACTCGTTACCAGTGCGTTTATATATACCACCACCTCTCCAATGTTATCGATGCCAAAAATTCGGACATACATCTATACAATGTAAAAACGACGCAGTCTGCATATGCGGAAAATGCCGTCATGAGGGAAAACCTATTACTTGTGTAAACTGCAATGGTCCACGTACAGCTAAATCACGCATTTGTAATACATACAAAGAAGAATTAGAGATCCAAAGAACAAAAGTAACTAAAAGAATAACATATAGAGAAGCTAAACGTGAATATTACAGTAACAAACCCAACACCACCTTTGCTGAGGTAGTATCTCAAAATAATACATCTTCAATCAGAATGACCGCAGAGGAAACCCTAAACAATAAAATATCTAATATTACAAAATCGATAATATTGCAAATAAACAAGTGTTTTGAGTAGCTAACAGCAAATCTAACGGCGAATAAAGAATCCATTACAAAACCTGTACAAGTTACTGAACAACACATGCATAACCAAGTAACCAAAAAACCATGTCCAGTTGATATAGACTTAGTTGAAAAATGTTCACCTGACATAATTCCAGACAAACAACTAAAACAAAGTACAATAATCAACAAATCAGATACTAACAAGACACCAATATCACTACAACAAATTACTACTCTTCAGACAAAGGACACAGGGGAAAATACAAAAGAATTAGAAATTGAATTAAATAGGAACAAAGTAAAATCAAATATAAACACATCAGGCACAAAACAAAAACCAAAAATTATAAAGGATACATACACACACGTGAAACATAAACCACAATTACCAACTCAGCTGCAAATTCGATAGAACCAAGTGAGAACAAGAGCAAAAGGAACAGCTCGAAAGAGAGATAGCAGGATGAGGATCATAGAACCTTCAATAATAGTAAGACATAATAACAATCACAACAAATAAAACAAATTCTAACA
>JBCFXI010003102.1:0-12289 GCA_038496175.1 Ampulex compressa
TATATATATTCCCTCGTACGACCAGTTTTTTTTTCATTGCACAGAGCAGAAGCGGCGGATTGCGAAAAAGAAACGTATTACATTTGAATTTTAAATAGAGTCACGAATGCAAACATCAGGTGTACATAATGAGAGAGCAATACGAGAGAGGACGAGGAAAAATACACCTGTAATGACGGACGAGATATCAGTGGCGCATTTCGTCCTGAGACGAGGTATAATTTCCGTGGAGTCGCGATTACCTTATGAACGGAGATAGACATTTCTGGGAAAGCCTGTCGAGAGATCCTCCATTATTTTTTAATTTGTCCACGCGAAATGTCTATCGTACAGCACGCCCAATGGTTCGAGATCTACGATATATCCAGGGCTAATAAATGGCTGAGGAAGGGTCCGACGTGAGTCGCCGAAGGACCAGTAAGGAGGAACGATGTAAGAGCGGTGGGTTCAGCTGCTGGGACGAGATAATGTATTTTAAAACGCTTAGTTTGGTAAATGGAAGGGAATTGCCCTTAGCGCGGGGCGCCCACTGGAAAAAGAAGTCACCCTCCGCTTCCTTTCGAACGTGACGTCTTAAGGCTCGAGCGAATTCCTTATCGTGCGCCAGGAAGGACCCAGACTTTATGGCCTCCAGGCCCCGATAAATCCCTGGGAGGATATTAACAACTATAAATGTCGAACAGGGAGAAAGTGCCTTTCGTCGAGCAACTCGAGTATTATAATGTGGAAATGGCCTGGTGTGGGAATGAATATATTTTATAATGAGTATAAGTGCGAAGGAAGAGTGTTTGGAATATATGAAAGAAAGAAGTGGTGAAGGAAGAGAGATTGGAACAGAGTGCGTGGTTTGGTTTTGGGTGACGAGTGATTTTGAGTAATACGTGGACACGATGGTTTCGTGTATGTGTACGAATGAGAGAGTGTGCGTGCAGATGCCAGCCACTTTCTGGGCATATTCACAAGACCACATACATCTTTAAAAAAAAGGGGAGAATAAAGGGAAATTTCAGTGAATCAAAATGATGATCTAGATACCGCGTGAAAATCATGGAAAATCTCGAAAAATACATCGTTATAAAGTACTACGATTTTTTTTAAAGAAACGACTGACCAGTCACTTTGGCTGGCTTGGTCGTTCTAGTGTTGAGGAAGAAAGGTGTAGCCAGAAGAGAAGGGAGAGCAGAGCAGAGTGTCACAGGGAACAGAGTTTAGAGTACAGGCTACAAAGTCAGAGTTAAAACAGAGTAAAGAGCTAGAGTATAGAATAAGACTGTATCATATCAACGAAGCGTCTTAACTACGTAACGAGAAGAGAACAGAGAATCACAGAGAACAGAACAGAGATTCACAGAACATAGAGTACACAGCTATAATATAAAGAAACAGCGAGTGATCGCGGTAATAGCAATAAAGCACCTTTCCTTATCAATACGAATCGCTGGTGAAAAAATACTTGAACCCCACAATAATAATAACAAAAATCACGCACGCTATAAGCTATAATGTCTATTTTTAAACCGCACTGACGGTCGCCCCGTGGTATATCTCGTCTTTTATTTTCCTCGCTATACGCATCCTTCCTCTGCCGGATGTAACGATCACGACGGATAAAAAGCCGTGTCAAAACAGCCATCCCACGGGCCTATTAATACACGAGACGCGAGAAACGCGGGTTCGTCGTCTGCAATTTTCCTTCCCCCACGAAACCCCCGTGGGTGGTATAATTCGATCGAGGGCCGATAAGCCAAACGTCCGAGATTGTGACATCCGCCAAAGCTGATTATGCACGATGCACGCACGGAAGACTGCCGTTTAATTATTATCCCAGGGTCAACCGTTGGAAACGTCCGACAAAGTCTTGGAGGAAGCGACGAGCGAGATGCACCGACGAAAATTACGCTCCGCAATTAAATGTCCCCTCTAATTTCCGAGAGATGCAGTCGATAAAATATTGAGGATACCTAATTGGGGACTTCTCGTTGGGCAAAGATAAGGGGATAGGTGGATAATTATATTTCGAGCCTCGATGGCTCGCGATACCGATACTCAAGAGGCGGAAGGACGAAATTTCGAAGATGGAGGAAAAACCTTGGAAAATTATCTTGGCTCTTTTTCCTTCCACTAGAGAATTTTTTTAATGATTTTTCCAAAGAGCGCGGAATTCAGGGATGCGATCGTCGGATCTCTGAGGACGATTGGGACATTGGCTTCTTCAGCATCGCGCTGCGGGATGGCGGATCGCGATGGTTCAGGATGCTAAAGTTTATGATTGTTACGCATTACCACCGAAAATAACGGGCCATCCGTATGCTAGTAGACGTTATGACTCGTAAATCGTGCCAGCGGCTCTGTAACTTTTACATTTGTGTGACGTAACTTCGCGTATATCTTCGGCCGCAGCTACTTCGTTCGTAAACTCCCACCGTGCGTAATTCCAGCGCGGTTTTATGGCCGTTTACCCGTTTGGTTTTGCGCGAATTTTGCCGGCCAAACTTCGAGGGCGATCAACCGGTCTCAGAAACTGAGGAAAGTTTTTTTTTTTGCACTCGAAGGGAGAATCGAAGTCCGCGATCGTCGATTCGGAACAGCCTGCACCCACGTTCAGCGACGGAGCTAAATATCGAGCCAGCATTTTCGAGATTAAAATCAATTTCAAAGTCATTAATCAGAGTCGTAATGGAGGCGCAACTTTGTTCGCGAGCAATGAATATAAAACTCGATGGTTTCTAACGCGTTTCTTACACACCAGAACCTTCGAAATTCATTAAGAATGAATACTCATGATTTTATTATATATCTTAATAAATATTTCAAGGGATGAAAAAATGTTGAGACCCTCTTTTGTTTAATAAATTCAGAACAGCCTACACCTACGATCAAAGACGGATCGAAGCTAAATATCTACCCAGCATTTTTAATATTAAAATCAATTCCAAAGTCAGCAATCAAATTCGTAATAAAGACACGACTGTATTTGCGAGCGAAGAATATAAAAGTCGATGGTTTCTAACGCGTTTCTTACACGCCAGAACCCCAGAAATTCATAAAATCTAAATACTCCTGATTTTATTAATTATATATCTGATATGCCTTAATAAATACTTCGAGGTTTGAAAAAATGTTCAAGCCCTCTTCTGCCTAACCCATTCCACGCTACGGTGAGCGTAGCTCTTCGAACGACGGACAATTTCAGCAACGAAAGCGGCGCTGACGGTGATACGATGCGACGCAGAATATTTTCGTTGGAGCACCAGCGACGCATAAAACTCTGACAATGATGTTGTTATACCGCGAATTCATCGCTGCATTTCTCGAGTGAAAATAACTGCGCCGCAGTTTGGAGTGGGGGGGCAAAAATCAGCGTCGTCCTTATATATCCGCCGAATAAACGGCGGCGCCATCGATTTTCCCTCTGTTTGCGGATAACCGCCCCTGATTCCATTGCGGAAACTTCGGTATCGCTGGATTTTCAGGCCGATACGCGATACAGCCGATGGAATACCCTTTCGAGAGGTGTACCTAAACATGATGGATGGCCGATGGACAAAAGAGCGAGCTGTAGGCCGAGCTAGGAATTAAATCGTCGCGGTGTTGGGAAAAAAAATTAATGGACGAAACGGAGACGTGTGGGGGATATCGATGGCCCGGCGCGTTTCCTTCGTGAGTCGGCGGAAAAGCAGATTTTGTGAATTCGAGAGAGAATCCGCGAGAATCGAGGATGAAAGGCGTTGGACGAAGATGGATGTTCGTTTTCACAACAGGAATCCTGATGACGTTTCCGTGAAAAAAAGGAAAAAAATCGTGGAGGATTAATAATGGACTTCCTCTTTACTGATCCTAATCGATCTCGATGGCTAGGTCGTTAACTGACCCTATCTGGCGAGATTTCTCGAATCGCACGCGTTTAAAATCGCGAGATACGGCGTGTGGCTTGGAAATATTCTAAGTGTCCTGACTAAAACAACTAAAGCAACTATACGACTGATTAAAACCGGCCGATCGAGCGATGCGATTAGATAGTCGGTTTTAATCAGGTATTTACATTAAGGCGTTCAGTGCCAGCTACGAGATATCTCGTGGACTTTTCTTCTCTTCGAAGCATCGCAAACGCCACTGCGCAATAGCAGCTAAGCAAGAAATTTGAGGACTTATTGTATCGAATGAATGTATCGTCGTTTAATGAATTGTCGATGTAATTAATCGAATATATTGATATATACTGTATGAATACATGTATATATTGCATCGAATATATCGTTAGAATTTAAAGGAGTCTGTTTCCTTCAAAACAAACCTTTGAAATCTAGAGCAAAACCTTCTTAATTCTCCAAGCGGATAATATAAATATCTGCTTAATATCCAAGTGATAAATCGATGTTGCCACCGCTAAAACTTCAATACGATCTTTTTCCATGTTCAGGAGAGTAGCCGTGGCGTCCGATAAGTTTTTCGCAGTCCTCGGTTAATGAGCAACAACGTTTTATTAAGCCAAAGGCCCTGCGCGTCCTTGCGTATCGCCATAATGGCCGACGGACATCAACGGCGCTGCTTAATGGACGGTAAAACGTTCCGCCGTGCGAAAACTCATTCGCGAAAATAAATCGCCCGTCCTTTGTCTCCGCACGGTGACTCTGGAGAGAAACAATGAGAGGGAGAGAGAGAGAGAGAGAGAGAGAGAGATCTCGAGAGGAGTGGGGGACGCAATTGATCTCCAGAGAGCTGGAAGACGCGATCGACCGCTTTCGCGCCAATTCAAAGCAAAAGGGGATCGAATCGAATGTTGTTCGTAGATTCAAAAATTATAATCAGGAATTAGGGTAGTCGAAGAGCGGCAAGACTTTTGTATACGTTGATGCACAGCCCAATAAATCTAGTATAAATGATTAATATTATAAGGAGTTTGTAAATATCGATATCTTCACTAATGCTCTAATGCTCAAATTTTTTGTCGTAGCGCAATAATTTTCCTCGTATAATGGAAGACCGCTGATAATAAATCTGTATACAAATGTCGACTGTATACCATCACCCGATACAACTGCCTCGAGGCGAACCTGGACGACTATGCCAAAAAAGATATATGCGATTATACGCTATTAAGCGTGGCCCGCCTTGAGGCGGAGTTGGGAATTAGATTGTTAACACGCTTAACACCAGAAC
The DNA here is from genome assembly GCA_038496175.1 of Ampulex compressa. Lineage (NCBI taxonomy): Eukaryota > Metazoa > Arthropoda > Insecta > Hymenoptera > Ampulicidae > Ampulex > Ampulex compressa. The sequence goes on from JBCFXI010003102.1 coordinate 5,161, forward strand.
TACCCTCCATTTTCGAAACACATACAAACCACCATTACATTTTTGAAAAAACGAAATAAAAAAGACAAAGACAAAAGGAAATTTGAATAAATCCATACAATACTCCAAACACCGTGTAAAAATCATGAAAAACCTCAGAAAGTGTATCGTCATAAAGCGCCACGATTTAAAGAAATATCTGACCAGTTATTTCGACTGCCACGGTAGTTCCACTATTAATAAGGATACCACTACGAGCTTCGTGGATACGAGATCGAAGTACACGATGCTTAAACAACAAAAACTATTATAACCCAGGAAGGACGTCATGAAATATCTGGAAGCCTTGCAGCGCAGCGCTGGTAGGGGTGGCGTACGATGACTCAACCATGACTAACGTGGCACACGTCCAAAGGAATTTTTTCCATCGACACCCTATAGCGCGTATCTAGTTACAAGATTCGAGAAACTCCAAGCATTGAGTCAAGATCTTTTTTCGGTACACGCGATCCTCGCGGCGATGATTCTCGAAGAATTTTGAATTCGCCTCGTCTCTCCGCTGGCCAATAAGGAAGCCCGAGCTTCAGTGGCGAGAATTCGAGGATATCGCTTAGTTACAATGATTTTCAAAGGCGATCGCGGCGCACCGCGTATTTATGCGCCAGGGTAAAAGCGCGGTATCGATCCTGAAAGAGTTGGCGTGCCACGCCGTTGTTAAGGGTGTTTATCACCTACGTAGTCTTCAGGGTCGCCAGATTTGTGTCAAGAACTCCTCCTTGCGTTCGTACAGGAACGATACGCGGGCGGGCGGAGTCGTTAAAGGAATCATCGAAAGCATGGGGAGGAGTTTATGGGGCTGCCAGCATGAATATGCAAATGGCGACGAGAAAACAGGCCGAGTTTATGGCCGTTAAACGCCAACACTAGAGCGGCTCTGAACTCGGGCTATCGTTCTTTCTCCTTTTTTGTGCTCCTTTTTTTCTTTCTTTTCCTCGTAGGAAGTTCATCCATCGGTGGCCTCTATGCAAATCTCGCGCTCGCCATTCCTGGCAGTGGAAAAATGACGGAGCTGGCCGTGCGATAATACGATACAAATGCGCGGCGGCAGGAAGGAAGAGCGAAAACCGAGCAGCCGATTCAGCAAAGTTAACGACTATCCTTTTGTGTTTACTCCGCAAAGTGGAGAATGACGAATGGAAAGCAAATCCTGCAGAAACCGCGCGATTGCAAGGTCTTCCCCTCTGCCCCTGACCAGAGTTCGAGGGATGGACCGGTTGTGTCCTGGCGATATTTTTTAATCTTTACTCGCGTTATTCATCGCAAAAATGGAAAAAAGAAGAATCCTCAATATAAACTAGCGTGACAGCTCGGAATAACTTGGGCCAGAAAAATAATCCAAGCATGCAATGCATTCAATGCTTATATTCGATCGATGCGGTAAGTTTTTCTTTATCGACATATATTATCGATACATTCATATATATGTATATGTATATATATTTGTATATATGTATATATATTATTGATTCAAGAATTCACCGCACGCGAAAGCCTTGTCCCAATTTCAGTCGCCTCGTACTCGAAATAATTATCCGCCCTTAACCTTACCTGCGTCTCTCTTTTTTTTTTTTTTTCATTAAAATCTGTTGCAACGCGGAAGGAAGTCTTTAAACACCGATTAAAAGGCACCCGGATAGCGGTGCACTTTTATCGGGAGCCGTGCACCCAGGAGTGCATCGATTACATTAGCATTAAGGGCATCGCAGGGATGGGATTTAATAAACCCCGGTGGGTATAATCTTAAAGGGGCATTGCATGAGCGCCAGCTCATCTCCGCCAACTCGTTTCATTACTCCGCGCGGCCATTGTCCAACGTCTGCTGCTTTATTAATACTTTATTAATTACCGCTTTGTGGATCGCTTCTAACTTCGGCGGTAGCCGATCGTCGCTAAACGAAGCGACTTGAGCGTCGTGCATTGAAAACAGCAGGATAGCTTGGAATGCACATTTTAAATAATCCTAGAATTTTTCTGTAGTCCTCCAGGAATATTGTGGCGAATGAAACGAGTATTTTTTATTTAACGCTTGTGTAACTTTTGACCCGTGTAATTTCTAAGCCATATACATATATATGGATGTTTTACCAAATGATTTTACTTTTCTAGAAGATGATGTATACGTCTTAATTATATAATGTCTCTGAGATAAGCAACAACAATATCGATAATGGTTGGCAGCGCGATCAACCTCGAATATCAAAGTGCCTTGCAAGTTGTATAAATAAAAAAATCAAAAATTAAAAAAATAAGTTGTATAATAAAAAAAATTAAAAAATGCCTTGCAAGTTGTACAATTAAAAGAAAGTTAATTAATTAAAAGCAAGAAAGAAAAGTTGTAGAGATATAATTCGATTAAAAGAGGGTTAATATAGTAGTAGTGAGGATAGAAAAATGTCTGGCATTAATGAAGACGCGAAGCCAGGAATAATCAGGATTCTCAGTTCGTCGAATAGCAAACGTCTTGTGGCGATCGATGGAAGTCGTCAAAAGTGGCCGTATCAATGGAGTTAACGATACGCGATTAATTCACCCTTCGACAGCCTGGCTCCCACGTCTAAAATTAATATCGAGCAGCCATGTGCCAAACATACGGCGCTCCAATCTATAACCCCCAAACTACCTTACGATCGATCAGAGTTTGGAAACAAGAGTTTGGTTTACAACAACGGAATTAATAAAGCCAGGGGCCTTCGCGACTTATCGTAAGCAAATATCGAGTTTCAGGAAACGTGGAACTGCGGAAGTTTTCGTCAATAACCCGGAAGTCCTTGCGATTCGACGGAATCCGGAGACTCTTGGTAACAATGGAATCGGTTCTCGCCGATTTATACGCCGCGAGTGAAGTCGACCAAAGCAAATTTGGGGAAATTAAAGAGAGCACAGGGTAAATTAGTTCCGTCGTTAAGCGGGGAATTCAATTCGCGCGGATATGGAGGAGGATCCTCGCGCAAATACGCGCTAATTCGGTTAAACGAACGTAGCACTCGCGGAAGATGTGCCTTAACGAATTATAATCGTGCCTTAACAAATTAATGCGCTAAACTTATAATGTCCCTTAACAAATTCTACTCCTGCACAAGATCGTGTAATCGGTCAGGCTCCCGCCATTATCCATTAACGTCACAGATCGTTACACTAATTTCCTTATCCGCGCCGAGGATAAACTCGTGGATGCGCGCAGCGCCAAAAATACCATTTTCAAACCGCACTTAAGATCCGCTTAAGTCCGATTTAAGAGATTTATAGACGCTCCTCCTTCATTGGCATTTTACATCGCAACAAAATCTATTGTAGATTTCATTGAATATACAACAAGTTCCAGCTGTTCTATATAATAATGACAACCTGACATTTCGACCACGAGTCAAAACACTTACAGTCATTTTTTTTTTCTAAGAGGAGAGGCGTTCAAGATTTATCAGCCGCTCTTCTTCGTAACGAAGGTACCATTTTTGTCTTTCTTATCGCAAGGTTGTTCCACTCACCTTTTGTTACGATCGACGTAATACCGGCGCGAGTGCCGTCGAAGACGGTGTCTACGTCTGTCGACGTAGGGCAGCCCGATGGCGGCAGTCTCCTTCGAATTTCTCCTGGAATCTCCGCGATCTCGAGTCTCCTTGAACAGAGAATCCCTCCTGGAATCCCTCCTGCAATAATCGGCCTCCTGGCGATCCTTCGGCCTCACCAGCGCCCAGATGAAGAAGGACAGGGCGATCATCATTGTGGCTGGTTCCTGGCGCTGATCGCTTCGACTCCTCGCGATGATCGCTCGGCACCGGGACGTCGTTGTCATTGATCGTCCCTCGATCAACGTCGCTTCGACTCTCGCATCCTTTCGACAAATTTATCCCTTCTTCTCGATGCTCCCGATTTCCTCGAGATTCTCTATCGATTCGCACGCTCGCCGCCTTCGTTCCTAGCTACGCCATGATTCCTCGAATCCGAGCACGTGAGTATTTCTTCCTGTTTGGCTGGAAGTTATGACACACTTGGCTGGACTGTCTTTCGAAGCTCGCGCTGATGGCATCTTAGACATTTTGTATAACACGAGAAAGGCTATTTCTTCTTCTAGTTTCATCCAGCCGTTTCCTGGGTTTCTGGATACACTAATCCGGCGAACTGGCACTTCGAGAATTGAACTGTTCACTTTGCAGGATCGATCGCTTCCTGTGGTCGAATATGAAAGCGTGAAGCCTTCGAGATGTGGGGCCCTTCGATTTATCCCCGACCGCGGGAGCTCGGGATCCTTTGATTTATCGAACTAAAAGGCGTGCATCGTGCTTCCCTGACGACAAATAAACTCGCCTTCCGAATGGCGCCCGGATAAAATCGATCGTCCCGGAAAATAAAATCTAATGCTAGTGGCGCTAAGAGGGCCTTGTTTAACTACAGCGTGCAAACTCGAAACTTATCTCAGCGCGCCTTATCGCCGGCAATAAATCGTAACGAGCGCCTACGCTTTCTTTCGCCGCATATTTCTCGGCGAGATAAAGCGACCGGCTGCTCGGTGACGTTAAAAATGCGACACACTGCCGGCCAATAAATTGTTGGAGGGCCGTTCAATTTTCATTATTGCCCGCGGCCACGTGCTGATCTCGTGCCTCTCTCGATTTAAGTCCATAAACCTTCCTCTCCACCCTTTCGTCTTATTTATTACGCTTCGGCGTACCGACCGCGCGTAGCGGTGCGTATAAAAATTTTTATCCAAGCTCGTGGATAATTAAGAAGAAACGGCGATTCTTAGTCCACGTAGTACTTATTCACGCACTGTATATTTTAAATCTCCGCGTGGTCTCCGTGGAGTTGAATTTTAATCGACGATGTTGACATTTTTGTGCGGAATTACAATGATTAAGGACACTGGTCTGCGACGTAAATAGTTAGATGGTTACTAAATTGTGGGTTATATGGAAATAATATTGGAACGATTGTAAAGTTTATGTTGGTGTATTAAACAGTATTAATAAAAGCAGCGCGAGAAAAATGTATCTACATAAAAAATGTCGATACAGTCGATTGAAATTGTAACTCCACGTAGCGAAATGAAGAATTAAAATGGAAAGTGTATGAAAAGATGTTCCATAGACCAAGAATCGCTGATTATTCTTAAACCGACAACCAGCAAGGAGATTAGTATCCAAACCAATTATTTAAAATATTCTCGTCTTGATAATTAAACCTTCATATGAGATCAGGCATGGTAGACGTATAAATATTTATATCGAGGCTCGTAACTGATCTCTTTAAATATGTCCGCTTTAATAATCACATCTTGAAATCAAAAGACTTCGCGGCACGCAAGGTGAACGATGAAGAGAGAAATGTAATTTATAAGCGCGCCAAAAATCTTTTTTCTATAGACGATATCTCCTCGATAAACTCACGAACTACAAGGTAGATTTTCGACTTTCAGTTCTTAGACCTTTCTCATGGAACCGACGGACGAACTCCTGACAAGGCATCGCTCGAACGATCGAGTTTTAACCGTTGCTCCTTCACAAAGACCCTCGGCTCTACAGGACTGACAATGAATTTCAGAATAGACGCAAGAAGTATCGTCGCATTGGGAAACCAGTTGGAGAGTCGGACAAAGGAATTCGAGGGGAGAGAAAATGTCAGCTGTGTACGGTTTCGTGCACTTAATCGCGCACTTCGTTGATCTTCGTTAACCTTTCCACGATGTAATTTAAACTCAAGTAGTCCAAATCTGCACGCCACGGCCAATTCCTCTCGAGTCGTGTCATCAACGACCGCGGCAAATGCGATAATTCAAAGAACAACAAATATCAAACTTTCCGAGCGTCCTTTGGTCGAAAGAGTTGCACGATTTGTATCCCAAATGCTTTTTCTTGGCCAATCCCTTAACGAGGCGCCATTCGAAGGGAGTAAATCAAGAGTGCAACGTGACGCGATTCGCGAGGCTATTTTTACATTCATCCTGCGAGATGAAGCATTAAGAAGTTCTGGATGGTGAGATCAGTCCATCAAGAGCGTTTCGAGAAAGCCAAAGCGATTTCTGAGAATGCGTCGCCGCCAGGAAAGCCTGGGTTTTAACGTGAGTCACGTACCGTTCATAGCGGACGAACCTTCCGATTTCCTTCGGGAATCGGTAGCCGCCTCTGCGGGGAAAAGTTTTTCGCCCCTCGAAATTATCGGAAATCCTGATCCAATTACCTTCCACGGTAAGACCAATCCTAGGCCAGAAATTGTATTTATTTCAATTTGAATTCCACGACCGCGCCGGTGATTGCATTGCCCCGACGTGGAACGTCGCTGGGTATTTTCCAAAAATAAACCCTTCGAATCGAGCGAAGAAATAAAGGATCATTGTTGCGATCGAGAAATATTCACGAGTTAAATCCTCATTCCGAGCAGTCGTATATCGATACTTTCTATTCACCACAGGTTCGTGATATTAATTGAACTTTTAATCATTTTGATTTTAGTAGTAGTCATTTTTATTATTTTATTCTTGCAATTTATCGATCATTCTTCATAATAATTGCATTCTTGTAATTTATCGATCTTCGTAGACTCGAGGGTGGAAAAGGATTAGAATGAAAAAATACTTTTGCACCGTTACGCTTCGATTCGAACTTCGTCCTAGGAATTACGAATAAATCGCTTCACCTCGGTTGGTCAGGATGACTTTTAATCGGGAGAGCGACGTTGCGTTTTTTGTGTTCCCCGTATGAAGAGAAAACGATTTTGATAAGTAACGATTGCCTGGTAGGCATTATCCATCGTTATATTCGGTGCGCCTGAAATTTATTGGCACTAGATAAGGGGGAATACAGGTGCAGCCGGAGTTAAAACCAGGCCGTAATATCTCCCCTGCGCGGGTACATCAAACATTTAACGCCTTCCATCGGGAATAAGCCCCTTACCACCCCCCCCCCGGTTTTACGAGCGATCGCGCTCCCGGAATTAAGAAATATTAAGTTGTAACGTCCGATGTTATGCGCCCGAGGATGTATTACAGTAGATAAAGCCGCGGATATCTAGTGCCTCCGCTGCGCCACGGCTGATCGCTTAAGCCATAACTTACTTTATGGCCAAAACTTCTCCTCTAGAATACATAGTAAGTGCA
>JBCFXI010003103.1:0-12273 GCA_038496175.1 Ampulex compressa
TATAATCGACGGAATATTGTTCATGGATTATCCATGACCGCGATTAATTCCGCGCCGCGTTTTTCTCCGCATCCCCTTGGCGATGCACCCACTCCCCGGCCGGGAGCCTTCCGGGCCGCGAAAGAGGCCGGATTTATTTCAAATTAAAATCAATATCCATCACGGGACGCCCTTAGCCAGGGCGGTCGGGTTTATTGAAACTCCGTGGCTTTCGTGCAATTTCGCAGAGCTTTGCTTTAATCCCGGGGGACGTGTCTTTTCCCCTCTCCGGCCACAGCGACGCGCATCCAGCGGCCCTAACCAATTGGACCCCCTGACTCATTTCCATTCCATCATCGTTGAATCGCGCGTGCATTCCCGGAGCAAAGTTTTCCCGACGCACAATGCGCCCAAAGGCCCCTGCATTACAACAGAAGCGAACGTTTATTGCGGGCATCATTATCATAATTGTGGGATTGGAGTTTGCCGGAATTAAACCTCGTGGGCGTACGCCACAAAGAATGAAGCGTTTGTGGGGGACTCGTGTGGGGAGGGGGGGGGGGGAGAAGTGAGATAGCGAGGCGCCTTTGAAAAAGTATACGTGGCGCGAGGGGTAAGAGCGAAGTGTAGGGTACAGAGTGGAAATAAGAATGTGGATTATGAAAGGGAGTAGAAAGAAAAGTGTGGAATAGAAGTTGTTGTTTATGGTTGGATCGATTTTTTTTTGTTGGTTAATAAATACGGTTAGGGACCTAAGCAGTTAATTGTGGAATTTATGGCGGAACGTAAGGCGGGAATGAGACGCGGAATGATTTTACGATGGATGTAAAGCGAAGTAAGGAAGGATTGCATTTTTATTCGATAAGACATTAGTTTTTTCTGCAAATGTGATCTTTAGGTAAATATAGTTTTTTATTTTACACCGTGAGTATAAGGGTCAACCGCGTGGAAAGAAACTTTTGAATATACGTGTATACACGTCGAGCGCAGTTAACTGGTTAAATGTTTTATTTATTCATTTATTGCTTTCTAAATTCAATTTTAGCATCGATTGCTAGAATCATTTAGCCTGTTTAAATCCAAACCTACTAGACATTTTTGGATATGTTTATATTATATGTACAACGTATATCCATATAAATGGCTGTTAGGGCTGATAAGAAGAGATATCGATGGATCGATGGAATGATTTACAATCTGCGCTAGAATCATGAAAAAACTAAAAAAATGCTCTCTTACAAGGTACGTCAATTTTTCTAAGAAGCGACCGACCGCTTTGGTAGTTGTTCATAACTTGTAATATGCAATTCATCCTAAATCCTGATCTCTACAATAATTATAATTGTTTAATTTTTTTTTAAGTCTCTGCACCGACTGCTAAAGTGGTTTGACCTAAAACGTACTTGTTTTAAGGTGGCTTCTGAGGCACCAAAGCTACAGTATACATATCACATGGAAAAATCAGAGGTGATTGGCGTGATTTGAATCTGAGTCTCCAGCGTGGAAATCCGAGTTTGTATCCCTTATACCATCGTAGTTAATTAAATAATAAGAATGCACTCTAATTAATTGTTTATCATAGAAAGAAAGTGCATTACTCTAGTAACCGGTAAGACATAGCAAGTATCAGACTACAATCATCAGTAGTATCGAAACAATTAAGACGCATCTTCTAAATTTCTGATCCACCTTTCCTCTTTTATAATTCTTCTTAGACGATGCTCGATATCTTATATAATATATGGATGTATAGACTTCTTCGAGCAAAAGTCACAGTCAACGTACAACGCGCAATCCTTTATTGCATTTCAAAATTATCAAACGTGTCTAAAAATCGTATACAACAATGTTTCATGTACGATCTCACATTTCAATACAATTTCATATACAGATTACAAATACATTTACAAATACATTTACAATTATATACATTTACAAATAGTTTCCACTTTTATCCTTGCTTCTTTCATAAGCCGAACGAGGAAGCAAAGGGTGGCCAGAAAACACTCGCCCTTACAAGGTAGCTCGAGAGCAGTTCCGCTTCATCGGGAAGAGGAAAGATTGGCCCGGTTTGTCAAGTTCGTTCCACGTGTGCAAACTGACTTGCTATCCAGGTCATTCCATGAGAAACGAACCGGCACGCCTCCCAACAGGAAGAATTGGAGAACTTTATTGGAAACCGCGTTAGATACACTAGCCCTCTCTACTCATTATATTTGATGGTGTGATCATAACGAGCAGTAATATATTCCAGATTGTCGGAAAAGAAAACAGAATGTGTTAGGTTCTCGCAACATTTTCGCCCTCATCAGGTGTATCGTATGCCACTAAATATACAGGAAAAAATGTGATTAATGTAAATAATAATTATTGTTTAAGTTGTACAATATTCATTACAATGGACAACGATATGTATTGGTAAATTAGTTGTAATTGGAACAGGCTAAGGCATAGGTAATTTACAAGTACATATTGTTGCCCATAATAATAAATTGAATTACAATACGAAAATTGATTTTTGAGGACGTAAACAAAGTAAAAAACAAAGTGAAATATATAAATGTATTACTGTTATTTTTAAAAAAACTATACAAATTTTTGTAAATTGTACGTGTTTTAAAAAATAACATATTCCCTGTCCTTTTCCAATGTAGTATAAATCAGATTTATTCGTGAATGCAGATTTACAGGGAAAAAATGTTCACACAATTTTCCACAAATTACTTTGAATGATTGATAATTGGTTTGCGCTTTATAAATGTCTAAAAGTAAGAGAAACGTGTGAGAAGCAACGTGTAACCATGAATAAAACATGCACCCGTGAATAAAAAGCGTTAAAAGAAACCGCCCCAGTGTCAATTGGGTAAAAACATACGATGTAAAAAGAGAGCCGGATGTATATTCACAGGAAAAACGATCGTTGGCGCTGATAGATATGATATTGGCGAAAAAAGAATAACAATCCCCTAGCGAGGCAGCGCGCGTACGTCTATCATATTTATTCAACGATGCTTTTGCTCTTTGGTTACAAGAGGAACGTTAAAAACGCGCGCCAAATTTGCATGCAATTGAGCAAACATATATAAGACATTTGGCATAATCCGTGTAATCTGCTTCCGCTAATCAAGTACCTCCAAATTGTTTTGCTTCAAAATGCGAATTTTCTCACTGAAAAATATTTAATGGAGCAGGAAAGGGTTAGAGCCAATTACGTTATTGCTGAGAGGAAAGACTGTATAAATTCTCTAGGCACCGTGAGCACGTATCCCGAATTTGGCACATTGGAGCGTTATGGACGACATGGTGCGGCAATAAGACACGTAAGCTGCCAATTTCCAACGACTATCTCTACAGCGGCTCAGCCTTACAGAGCGCTCAGCTTCAAACAGCTCTGTTAGCGAAGGCTTATCGGCTATTTTCGCAACACCGAGGAAGAGAATAGTTTGCCTTGGCCTCCAGATTTTTTTGGACTTTTGAGCGTCGACCGTATCATGCGTTTTTTTAAGCGAAAAGAAGCAGAGGTCCCTGTTTGTTGATAACAGGACCAAAATATATAGAGGTGGGTTTGCATGCAAGGGATACAATGATATCAATCTTATAGTCTCGGGTGGTAAAAGAAGACAGTGTATGTTGAAAGATAAGTGCAAGAAGATAATGTGTGTTTGAATAAGTGGTGCGATAGAAAGTGATTTTAATGTACTTGCATTGCATGATAACAGGGTTCGTACAATTTTTCTAAGCTCTATCACGCATAACAAAGGTAATTTGTGTGTTATTTAATTTAACCCTTTATGGACTGAATTATTTTTACATATTATACAACTTACAATACACTTGCTTTGATGTTTCTTGTTGAAGATGCTGTCAATCTCATTATTATTAATTATCTCAGAGACATTATATAAGTAAGACGCATACGTCATCTCGTGAAGGAGTAAAAAAGTAAAATCATTTGGTAAAATGTGGATATATTAGCACGTGACTTGAAAGTTACGCGGACGCATAGAGGGTTAATTAAGAGTGTATAAAATTAGGCGAGTTAGAATCGAGACAAATGATAATTGAGACGTGTCAAAGTAAAGAGGTTTCAGACTATCAGAAATTTCAGAGGATACAGGAATCCAGACATGTCAAAGCAAAAACGTTTCAGAGTATCAGAGGTTTCAGAGGACACAGAGACGATGCAGGCACGAGGCTTCAGAATCAGTTATAAATTCATAACTTGGTTTTATAATACAATAGAACAACGATAGTGATTAACAAACAGTACACTACTACCAACAGAGGCTTCTCGACTAAAACATCCTAACCGTAAACTCGAGTAAAGCCAGGAAGAGAAGAAAAAACTCCAGATTTCCTTCCTTTCCTTCCAACACTATAAATTCAAGTTAGAAATATCTGCAACGCGCTTTGCATCGTCCGCCGGCACATCCGCTGAACAGTATATAAAAGCGCAGGAAGTTGAATCCAATCGGGATTAATCCGAGGAGAAATATCCGAATCGCTTCTTCCCCAATGCGGACCGTACTTTTGAAAACTACGGTCCGGTTGTCCGCATTTGCACGTTGATTGGCTTTCTGCGGGCATCAGTCAAACATAATGCAAATCCTGCGGAGTACAACGGGCCTCAAGCTGCAGCTCCCGGGCTGCAAATCAACTCGCAAAGGGCTCCTGAAAACGATTTGAATAAAGGAATTGAATAGTAAACGATTTGAATAGTAAAAGGTGAGGAGGACGAGCGGGCGCCGTTAAAGAGATTTCCATGAACCACCGGGGGTCATCGAACAATCTTGTCACGACTTCTCCTACCGGAGAATCCACCGCGGGAAACCTTAAAAACATCTACCTGTTGAAATCGATAGGGCCTGGGATTTATTCATGATCATCGCTGCATTACCATCCCTGGCCGGAATTAGAGCTTAACCGGAGGTAGCTTAGCACATTTAGTCCTGGCGCATTAATTCGAGTGGAGGGGAGATGACGTTCTGTAAATCTTAGAAAAATTCAGAAAATATATTACAGCGTCTATTAGCCTGTAATTAGTGTGTATTAGCCATGGTATTTGAGCCTACTTAGAAAAATTCAGAAATGATATTACTGCGTGTATTAGCCATGGTGTTTGAACTTACTGAGAATTTCTTTAATGGTAATGCACGTGTGTGTTTCTTTTGTGCTCATCAAGATTGAAATTGGATAGAAAGTTTTGATAATTTTATTATAGGAAATAATTCAGTTTTCTTGATAAAATTGTATTGGGATTTCGCATAGGTGCTCGTTGTTTTAATCATACAGGATCCAATTTCCTTGCTTCTGGATCATTGCTAATGCTTTCAAACGTATTGAAATTGTTGTGTTATTTAGTAGTAATGGTTTTGCAAGTTTGACTAGCGTCTGACGTGGGTCTTCGTTTAGTAATCCCTCCGAGTCTTCGTCTTCAAACTGTTTCGGTGCGCCAGAGCGTTCTTTATCCCTGAGATCGAAATCATTATTTTTGAAGCAGCGACCATCTCCGTATGTTCACGGTAAGTCTCAACGAGAATTCGGTGTGGCTCACCAGCGAATTTCTTTGAATAAAATACTGCGATACAATTCTCCGCAAATACTCTTTAGTTGGCACAAATCTCGACTTTTCAAAACTAAAAAAAGAAAATGTTGCTTATAGTGTGGCGAACTAAGGTACACTGTTGAATGTACGAGTTCAAGCTTATCGATAGTACTTCCTTGTAGATGCCTTACCATCTGAAATTACATCCAATAAGCGTGTAAATGAATAAGAACAGCGAGAACTAATTCAAAAACCTAATATTTAATAATAATAATTTTATCATTTCTTCTTCTTTTTCATAAAAGAAATGAGGCAACAAACGATCCGCAGTCAATCCTTCTCCTATTCATCTCAGTGTGAGTCGCTACTGTAAAACCAATACATCACCATATCGTGACATGCCAGCAAGTGGAAGTTTAGGAAAATCGCGAGTCAGTTTTTCCCTTTTCTCCGGGCGATCGTCCTGTGTTTTGCGCCGCATCAAAAGCCCGGAGATAAATTAAACTACGGGGGAACAATAATTGCGTTCCGAATATTCCGGGCGTTTAGCAAAAACGCCGCTCGCCGAGGTACGAATGTTGTCCGCGTGCCATTTCGGCCTCGCGCCGGGAGAAAGTTTTTTAATAAAAACTCCACGAGAATTATGAACTACCGGCCGTGTCACGCGTCGCTAATTGCGAGCACGCGGCGCATTGCCTGCGTGAATTTTCCTTGCTGGCCCCTTCGCGAATTCCGTGCCGCTTAAAAGAAGGTCCGAATTTTCTTTCGGACTCTTTGCTATTGGCCTGGCGAGTAATTGCGGATTTCACTGTCGGATGGTTTTGATTAAATGTTTAGACACATTTAGGTATTCGAAATGTCCGATCTATGATATTGTTTTCACCATTCATATTGCGATTGTAATTCGATGAAAAGATTGTGAACTTTGGTTGTGCAACTATTATTTCTCGTTGGTTGGAAAGGGAATCACATTATTCGCGATTACTTACTTGCCAACCCGATATTATAGGTTGTTCCAAAAGGGTCTTTGGTTATCTGTATATAGTTGCTTAATCTGAGAGTGTTCATAGGAACGTGAAGCTTAATCTGGCAAGTGTCGTGGTGTTTATCTTCGGTCATCCTCTGGCTGTGTACTTTATTAAATAATGTAATATATAATAAGAAATGCTTATTCTATCATTTCCTAATTATTGGTTCATCTATTATTGTCTTATAAAACGAAAGCAAGTTTTTGTGGTAGGAACATCATAAAATGAAGGGTTGTGTTTTGTTTTTAATATGTATTACGCACGTCTTCTTTTTTTAAATCGTTGTGAAAACCACCAGTCTGTGTCAGCGTGTTGAAAGTAACGTAATATTTAATATATGAATGCTTTTTAATCCAGTATAACTTTAAAATCGTATGACAATATACCTACGTTTTGTTGATAATGTTTAATTTTTTGTTTTAATTTCTCGCGCAACACTTGCTTTTTATGTTAAAATTCGCAGTGTATTGGAAACCAGAGACGAGTGTGCGTATCGTATGCATTCAAGTACGCAAATTCCAATGTCGTGCATTGTTATGACACGAGTGTAACAAGACTCGAGTTAATATTAATGGAATATCAGTATAAATCGGATACAAACCAAAGATTCTCAATAAAACTTTTAAATTAATGAAGTAAATGTTGAATTAATAAAATTAATGAAGAACAGCATTAACCAGTATTCTGCAGACTCATTTCAAGCGCTTAACTCTTCTAACATTTACACACTCATACGTAAAAAGAAAAAACCACTTCAAAATTTGATTGAATGATGACAAAATTGTACTTCGTGGAGAAGACAATGAGCAACAGTTCCCATTAAACGATAATCAAGAGTAATCACAATTATTTTCGATGCTTTATTTTACTATTTACTTTTTTACAATCCTTACAAAATTCTGATTTTTCGCAACACAACAAGACCATTTTGTATTAATGAGAACGTATCCCTTGTTTATAGAACAACACTGTGATACTTTGCATTCATCATTAATCGTTATTCTATCCGCTTGAAGCTAAATTGCTTTGCAAAACCAGTATCTCATCATATCGAAAGGGTAAAAAATGTGGAAAAAGAGAATATCCGTTCCAGCTCTCTTCAGACGCCCTGTTTTCGAAATGCGGACCAGGCTCGACCGAGGATCTTATTTCTATTCGCGGGTTACCGCTTTCCCGGTGTTTGCATTAAATCCTCATTAATCATGCTCTCAACGCGACAGCTCGCCAAGGACAAAAAGACGCCAACCTCGCTTTCCGAGAAAATCCACCTTCCCCTCCTGAAGCTGAAAAATCATAGAAAAAGGGGAGGATGGAAAAATGAAGATGACGCGTGAAGTGCCACTGGACACCTTGAACGAATTAATAGGCGAAAGTTGTCTTCCTTCGAAAGTTCGTTCCGTCTTTGGACACTGTCGTTGGATATTATTGATAATCTGATGGTCACTGTTATGTCGCACTTTTAATAAACAGTTAGTATTGTTCGCGTGCTAATGTACACACTTCGAGAAAAACTAACAATGTTATTGCATTAGGCATTAAACCTTTACAGCCCAATGATGTAATTGCTAAGAAATGCTAAAAGAAGATGCTAAAAGATGCTGAAGATTCTAAGGAATGCATAAATGAATAATATGTGATGTAACCAAATTAATGTTGTCACTTGTAAATTTCCTAAAATAAATTTAAAAAATGCACAAATGCATAAGAAGTATTAAAGATGCTAAAAAAAATAGTAATTTGGGCTGAAAAGGATTAATGGTAAGAAATGCCTCAGCAAGTTGTCACCAGGTATTTTATTATTCTATAGAAAATTCAACCAGGTAACGAGCTGGTGAAATGACTATAAAACATCTGGGGAACGAATACTTGCTCGAGTAAAAATTAATTAAAATACGGAAAAACCCTTAACGGGACCGACAGCCCTACCCTTGCTGCACTGTCCCACGAAACTTACATTTTAATACCAGTTTAATAGCGAGAACGTTTATGTGCTGGACGGCTTGAATTTGTTTTAAATTGGTTTGTAATATATATTTCTAATTAGAGAGTGAAAATTGAAATGGATGCATATATCCATCCCCCAAAAACTTAAGCAGAAAATCAAAAATACAAAATGAATAGAGATAGTTTATAATATGAAGGAGAATAAAAGAGTTTAAAAGAATACAACAACAGGAAACGTAATGATAAATAACGTAAATAATAGTGATTGTGGGGATAGGATATTGTTACGCAGTTATTAACACTATATCGTTCGATGGCACCACGTTAATGTCCTGTGAAAATAAACAAGCATATGCCAGTGACACCACATTGGTGTCTTGCGCTAAAAAATTGTGCAAATGCTTACGACACTACTGTAGTGCAGTATTAAATTTAAAAAAATCTTACGTTTGTTTACATATATCCTCGAAATTTCGTGAAAATAGAGAGATTGGATTGAGAACTCACGAGAACTGCAGATGAGATTAGTAAAAGTTCACGATTTATGATCTCCTGAGAACCTTGATAAACCGCCAGCGACAAAAGAAGTGATTTGAATCAGTGAATGATCGACCAGTGCCAAACGCAAAATCCTGATTAGACGTGCGAATGATATAGTGTTAATTTAGTATACATCATAAAGAGACCAGATTCTTTTCATGCTACTACTATCTCTCTTACATGTATGTTCTCTTTTTATTACATGCGCATATACCACTAGGATATCAATTACATGAACAAACGTGCTTCCGTTTCGTTCTTCTATTATAGATAAAAAAGAAAGTAAATCGTGCGCCTCCACCTTTCAATTCCCCCCGCATTAACATTCTCTTGGAGATGGGGAAATTAGATCCTGCCATAATGTCGAGGTTCAGCTCTCAGGAGGTCCTAAATGGGGACTTACTCCAGATGAGATTTCTTGGTAAAATTAATAATCCCACTGACAATCCATCATGACCCTTCTCGCTGAAACGAATTTTCGATTTACGAGCCTCCCAATGGTTAACTCGAGTTATTTCTTGAGAAGACGGAACGCAAACTTCCAACGCGCCTTTCGTCCTTTTCGATTTTTGGAAAAACATCTCCACATTGGTTTCGACATTTGAGAGACGAAATGTGACGCGACATGTGGATATTTGTCGTATATACACAGTGTCACTTGACCGAGGCATCATAAATATCTGGCATGTTGTTTATAATTAACACGTTCCGTGCCGGACCGATTTTTCGTTACTTTCGGACTTTTTTTTTATTTTCATTCAAGCCATGCCAGGTGTATCTCGCCACGCTATTAGAATTTGCTTCTAACGTATTTCTTATGGTTTTTATAATTGGTAAGAAACGATTACTTTTTCATTTTTCGCTTTGCAAGGAAAATTTTAAATAGTCCCAATGTGTGTACGCCTCATGCGGTACAAAAAATAAAATTTTGTAAGTTGAATAAAATATCAAAAGCGTACGTAAAATCATAGAGAAATCATAGCCTATCATAATGTTGCTCTTTTGAAGAAAATAATATTTTCTTCTTGAATTTTTTTCCATCGTAAAAGTAAGCAGCGTTTTTAATGCGCGTTTTTAACTTGCGTCGCGGACTCTGTATATATAGTAAAAAGAAATGACCTGACTGACTGACTCATCAACGCTTACCTCAAATTCTTGAACGTAAAAATGAAAATTGAGGAGATTTTCTTTTCCGTAGTGTAAGCACTTACTAAGCAAGGATCTAAAATTGCACTCTTTATGGACTGAATCGAATTGGTTTTTGCTTAGAAAAATAACCGTATAAATGACTAAAAACATAATTCTGTTTTTTCCCTCAATCAATATTTTTAGCTAATAGTGATTTTAATAAAAGTATTAATTTATTTAAAAATTGAATATTAAATTAAAATAAATAAAAAAATGTTTAATAATACATTAATTTAAATTTAATAAATTAAATTTTTAATAATAAATTTAGTAAATGGAAAATTTATTTTAATATAACAAATATTGAGAGCAATCATCCATATATATTTAATATAATAAATGAAAAATGTATTTTAATATACATTTCTTTTTGCGACCCAAGTCATCAAACAAAGTCAGGCACGTCTGTTGGACTCAATATATATATATATAATAAAATTGTGACCATATAAACAAATTTGGTGCAATTATACCTAATTGTTTCGGAAAAAAATTTAATCCATCTTACCTTTACCCGGCTATGGAAAAGCAGAGAAAGCCGCGTTACTGAAGATTCACGGTTATAATTGCGCTTGGAAACTGTTGCTAGCCAGAGTTAATGCGATTAGGAAACCCTGCTCAGTGTAATTATTTCAAATGGAAAAATCGAAAAAAATTCTATCAATTTTTCTCCTCCACGGATGTCCAAAAGGCGCTTACACATCGGACCCCGCGCTGCTCGTGAATTAACGTTATAAGTACTCTTGGAAACAGAGCCACTCCCGCCTGGACAAAGCTAACAAGATTAAGATCTAATGCAATTAAGAAAGCCGGTTTGGCGCAATTACTTTAAATTATCCCGTAAGAAGTATCTTTTATTTCTCCATCTTCCTGAAAATCGAGTACCTCCTCCGAGAATGCGTATTCAATTATTTAACGCATAATGTTGTGCTCGAAAATAGAATTCCAAGTTTTGGTCAAGTTAATTCAAAATCGAAATTTACTTACATCAGTGTCTCACTACTTACCTGATGACAATATGTCAATGCGCATGATCGAAAAAGACGTGCGCGTATTTATCGAATGCTTCATAAAGCGTATATAAGAGAATTTAAGTACAGCGCCTGGGCAGCTTGTGACCCTTTTTTTAACTTTGAGAATTGCATGGACTCTAAATAAGTAGGATTACAAAATGATATACTGTGTAGGAGACTTATACTTCAATTTATACAATTATAAAATCGGATCGTCGTATATATGTGATCCTAGTAGCAGAAGAGTTAAATGTAGTTCCTAGATCAAATGAATATTCGTTACCAACGATTTAAAAAAAAAAACTGCCATGACGCTTAACCTCTAAATATCCTAGGTTTAAAATTTGAAACCGGCCTTTTAAATCGAATTGTACACTCGCAATTTCTTTGTCTTTAATATTTGGTCGTATATATATATGTTGCCATTGCATAATGTTCTTTAGAACAAAAATTAAAGAAATAAACGTCAGCCGTCAAAATTGTTCGTATAATATGATTAGTTTTTCCGCTATATTGAACGAGCGACATATCGATCATTTATTTTGAAAGTGGTGTAAGTCCATTTTCTATTGTTTCGAGAAAATTAATGGTTAGCATATTTGTTAATCAAAAAATATCGGTTCATATTACCAAGTGTGGCAATGTTTCTACTTGTATATCGTACAAATGTAAAAAGCAGTAGCCACTGATCTTACCACCCGTCTATCGAAATTGAACTTATTATACACCACTTTCATAATCAATAGCTACGCAATGTCTCTTATCAGCCAATATTAAATTCAACAAAACGTTGATATTTTTTAAGATATTAAATACTAACCAGATATAAACAAAAAGCTTACACTAAATTAAGCATAAATCACGTGATATCTCATTATTTTTAAAAGATGGACTTACACCACTTTCAAAACAAACGGTCCATATTTATTGGGTTGTTCGGAAAGTAATTTCGTTTTTTCCCGTCAGAGGACTTAATTACGTTTTTTCGAAACCAACTTCACACTTAAGCCGCATAACCATTATATGTCTTGAGAGC
>JBCFXI010003104.1:0-12273 GCA_038496175.1 Ampulex compressa
GAGAGCTGATATTGCAAGGCTTGTGTGTGAAAAAGTTCTATTAATTCTACACAGTAGTTTTTGGTTGGTGAAAAACGAAAAACAAAACGAAATGACTTTCCGAACAACCCAATAGTTCTCTTACGAAACGTGCACTTTAATTTCCCGTTGAAGTTTCAACGAAATTGCAAAATCAGACAGCACTATCTTGTACTCTGGAATATAAAGTATCTTTTAAAGCAAAAATCACGAAGAGATATAGCGTTTTCGCTGAATACACGTAGCGAGCGGGAAACTCTAGCACCGATCGTTTATATCTCTGATCCCTGTCCCACATGCTCTCATCGTATCGATTTGTCTCTTTTCCTCCGGAACTTCTGCGATTCTCCGCAAGAGACCCCCAAAATCAGTGAGACAAATCAGAGCTGCCAACAAACTCACTCCTGCCTAGACCCTTAATATGTGCGTGAAATTTGTCTACGATCATATATTTATGTAAACAGTAATGGCTACGTAGGCGTACTTTTCTTTGGATCTTGGCAAGGATTGTTTGGATTTATGTTTCATTGGCAACGCGGAAGGCAACGTCGCGAATGAGAACGAAACATATTCAGAGGGAGCGAGATACATTTAGATGTTGGAAAAGTGGAAGACTAGAGCGGATGCTTGCTGACCATGCTACGGTATTATTCGGATACCGCGGGCATGTACTTCAGAGCTTCTCGATTTTTCCACCTTTTTTTAAATTACGAACCATAATTTATAATGTTACAAGATCCCCTAAATCATCTCAGAGTTTGCTAGAGCCTCCTGCTGGCCCTTAATAAAACAAGAAGAAATGTTTTTCATAATGTTGATGTATATTTATCTTTTGTTTGATAAACAATTCACATAATTCTACATTGCATTTTACATAATAATGACGTTCTTTTTTTTCATGCAACTTCTTGTATTCTTGTGCTACATACTTATCACTATCCGTTCATGGTACATTTCTTATAAAGTATTTCTGTCAGATACTTCACATTTAACGTATTTTCTTTGTATACAGTACTTACTACTAATTGAGTTCTAACTGCTGCTACAAAATATTATAATTCCTAATTTAGATTTTCTCTACTTCCAGATTTTTTAAACATAATAGATGTATGTGTTTTAGCAGTTAGAATCAAATGTAAAAAGTACTCTTTCATATTTTATTCATTTTCGTTTAAATGTTCAATACATCTATTTTATATTTATTGAAGTCAACAATACTAAACCGCATGTTTTTATTTATACGCAAAATGAATGTCCGATTGTAACAGTACCATTCCATTAACTGTACATCATGTTGTTAATAAACCGCAGTGTTAAATATATACATAAAAATTACATATGCACACTGAATCAATCATTTGTTTCGTGACTTCTGAAGGGGAACAAGGAGAAGTTGTAATACAGACGGACCCATTAATTTGTTCCACGACCCCTCAAAGGGGGCAAGGAGAAGCTAGAATACGACCGTGGCGGTGTCAGACGGCTGGGGCCAATTAGCCTAGATTTATAGACTCTGTGATCGACACGCGCGCTATTTACAAACTATAACATTATCTGTAATAATTCTGATGCAAAAGTTTCTTCTTGATGGGCATTTTTCCAATTTTAAGAGATTTCGTTCTTTTTCCACCTTTTTAGACTATCAATAAGTTATATAATATTGTATTTCTCTATAATATTGTATTTCCACGTTTCTATGAATAATACAATTAAATATGTCAATGTGTATTGCAACAACCATAGATATACATTTCTGCGTAGTTTGTAAATAGTGTACGTGTCGATCATAGTGTCTGGGCCAATCTGGACCAATTGGCCCCAGCGGCCTGACACTGCCACGGTCGTATTCCAACTTCTCCTTGCTCCTCTTCAGAGGTCGCGGAACAAATGATTGATTCAGCGTGTACAGGTCATGTACATATACAGGGTGAGTCACAGGAAACAGGTGTTTTTGGAATGTACCATACTGGACTTCTGGAGGGAGTACGAAGGTGGTAGAGATGGCCTTTCATTTCGCTTGAGTTGCCATTTAATCAGTCAGTTGTGTTTGACGCCTATATCCGTCATGCAGAAACGATTGTTATGACGACTATATCCGTCATACGTAGAATTTAGTTACCATTCGCTATTTAAATTGTAATTTTATGGAAAATTAAAATATATTCACCAACTTTAATATGTTTAGAATCATTGTAGGTAAAGACGAAATAAAACGAATAAGAAAAAAGTATAAAGAAATTGAAATAAATTCTTGCATTCCCGTATGCACTAACTGGAACTGCCTGTTATAACGTAAAAGCAAAAATCGAAAAGAAATTAGCCCAACGCTGAAGCCTGAAAATAATTTATAATACATAGTAGTAGAGTTCTTCGAAGGATGGTCCCTTGCAAGTGGGTCGCGGGGTGGGTAATGTAATGATGTTTTCTGGTAAAAAGACTGTGATAAACCTCACAGCATTCATCTCAGAGTTTTCTTGGTGCCCCGATAGATAGATGATTTTTTTGTCTCTAACGAAGAAAGTAAGTTAATGTGTATCAAACTGTCAGCGGATCGTACAAGTGTAACGTAAAAATTTCAAATGCGTAAATATTATGAAGTTGTTCAAAAGAGTTGCAAATTTTCCTTTTATTATATATGTACAATATATTTATGTTAAGTAAATAAATAAATATTAATCATAAAATTGTTTGTTTGATAAAATGAAGCTGTCTTTTTGATCCATTATTTTAATAGCGACACTTTGTGTTCGGCGACTATATCTGTCATCGCTAGATTTTCGTGACACACGTAGATGCGCGTTATGAAAAAGGGGCGTCACGGCTGTCTGGTAAACACCCATCATGTCGTTGTGGAGTGGACACACCGCATATTTGTTTATGACGCGTACATGAAAAATGGTGAGTCAGTGATAATTACCCAATGCCCTTTCACGCAAAAATTTCACATCAGTCATGATGCTGATGTCCCCAGCCGTAATATCATTCTTAGGTGGGTTAATGCACTGCAAACGACTGGTTTGTTAATGAAAAGAAAACCACCTGGCTACGCTAAAACCGCCAGAACACCAAAGGATGTGGATCGAGTAAGAGAAGCAATGATCTGAAGCCCCAGTCACTGTGCTAGGCGTCACTCTGCAGAGCTGTGAATGTCTCAAAACATTGTGCAGAAAATTTTATACGAAGACCTAGGGTTTCAGCTATATAAAATTATGATCAGCAGGATTAATAACAATGAATCACTTTTGTCAAACAATGTTTGACTCACCCTGTCTGTGTGTGTGTGTGTGTGAGTGTGGGTGTATACTCACATTTCAGCACAAAGTAAGTGGATATGTATCGATACCTTTATTCACAAGAAATCAATAATTTGTATTGCGACTGCTGTGAGAAGAAAAATTTGGAACATGACCATGTGCGGTACCAGGTGGTAGCGACCAATTGGATCAGATTTATAGGCTCTATGATCGACACGTGTATGATTTACATATTGCGTAGAAATGTTTAATTATGGTTGTTATAATACACATCAACATATTGGTGGTATTTAATGGTATAAGTGTATTATTCACAGATACATCATTATAGAACCAAATATAACTTGTTGCTAGTCAAAAAAGTTGGGTGAAGAATAAATTATCTTTTTTAAGATTGAGATTTAAGATTGAGATTTAAGATTGAAAAAATGTCCTTTAAAAAGAAAGTTTTGCATTAGAGTAACATTATACAACGACTTCGTGCCATTAATTGCTTAATCAATTGTTGCAATGTAAAATAAATTGTGATCCTGACAAGATCCATGTCATAGCTTTGAGAATAAGCATAGTCCTGAAAAAAGCAAGTGCAAATCCGATAAGAAGTAATTAATCATCCGTGTCATGTAACTACATAATTTAATCCTTTTAATCAATTAATATTACGGATCTTTATATATAATAAGTGAGGTAAGCTTCTTAAAGGGCATTTTTTCAATTTTAAAACATAATGCATTCTTTCCCCATCTTTTTATACTGGTAATGTAAGTTATATTAGGTTCTATAATGTTGTGTTTGCACATTTCTATGAATAATATAATCAAATAAGTCAATGTATATTGTAACAACCATAATTATATATTTCTGCACGATTTCCAAGTAACACGCCTGTCGATCATAGAATCTATAAATCTGGAACAATTGTCCCTGTCATCTGACACCATCATGATCTTATTTCAAGTTCTCTTTGTTCCCCTTGAGGAATTATGGAGCAAATTATTGATATCTTGCGTTTGTTGCCATGATGCTAAACATTTTACCTTTCAACAGAACTACAAAATGTATTTTACTTAAAGTTTTAAACATAGATCAAAAAAATGTAGTCTTATTTATTAGCTGTATAACCACAAATATTTGGAATATTATTAAAAATAGATTTTTTATAATATTACAATAACGTTACTATATATCCCAGCATATAGTATTTGCATAGTCACAAGTTATTTTCTTGAAATATGTAACTATTGTCTTTGATGTATGTAATTGTATTTAATTATTGCATTCACTTATAGTCAAACTTATTTATGTTATAACCTGACAGAAAAATTCTGCACCATGAAAACAGTTATTTCTCTAAAACCTGACATCTTCTTCATCCATGGAGACAGGACTACCAAAAACCCTGTCCCCTTTTTCCTCCCGATCCTTTTTCCTTCTTCTACTAGACTTCCAAGATGTCTTAAAATCAGTGCGATCTGGCTCTGGAGTAGCCAATGGCGACGGACTTGTGGAAAAATTTGGAGATGGAGCTGTTGGAAGTGCAGAGTCTGCAGTGCCTTGTGCTGAACTTGCACCCTCTCTGAGGGAACCACTGAGAATGGAATCCGGAGAGGCGTTGGGTAACTCATCAGTTTGGTGTTGGAAGGAGTTATTAGCATTTGAGTAATTCCTCTTTTCCTCCGAAACTGTAGAGGTCCTCCGTAAATTCGTTTTTCTACAACAAATATTTATTGTTTTATGTTACAATGATTATTTGATATGTAGGGCAAAGATATAAGTTGAACATCATTTTTAGGTAAAAAGAACTACAATTTTGTTTTTTGTTTTACAAAGGACTACTCTAGCCGATATAAATAAAATTTTTTTGTTGTAATCTATCAAAACATATTATTTCTATTCATTGTTATCCATAATAACAGGATGATCATTTATAATAATATACACAGCTAAGTATAGCAAGAAATATTCTATAATCCATGAATCGTAGGCCCACTTAACAAGCATATCAATAGGTTGCTAATAAATAAAATGTGAATTTTTGGTACTAATACATCTTTACTTGTTTCTTACAAGTTGGTAGTTTGTTCCTGACCAATGGTTCTAATATCATCCCATGAATTGTGCCTGCGATGGGTAGTTTTGTATGCCTCAAACACGTTGTTGTGACTACCAATAATTCTACGCCTATCTAGTTCCTTCCGTACTTTGTCGGGCATGCATTCAGCAGACGTGTAGACTGGACGTTGCAGAGAAGTCTGAGGATACAAATGTTAGTCTGTGTTTGTTTCCACAATATTAAAAGTCACTTCGATTTTTAATGATTCTTAACAGTAATAAGTAACTCTAAGTGAAAGAGAGATTACATATTTAGGTAATACTATAAAAAGAATTTATCGCTCTCTCAGTTAAAACACTATATGTATTTTCGGAAATAAACTTATAATTCATTGATAAATAAATATAGTAATATTGGGACTACTCAGTATTGCCTATTTCAAGTTATAAGCATACAGAAAATACGTATAGGAAATTTTAAAAAATTGACATATGATAAAAGAATTGATTACACAGAAATTGCGCACATACGTAAAAAATGATTATTTTCTGCTTAATTGATATGGATAAAGATTGTAATTGTACAATTTTTAGTGCTGGAATTGGCCTTCTGTGTTTCAGTAATAACCCATGAACAAATGCTAACGTATTAAGTTACTACCAAACATTTATCGAAAATGTTCAACAAGATATTCTTACAACAATCAATACAAGCTTTAACATATCAGTTTTCATGATATAGAGAGTTGGACATTCTTCTTTTTCTTTGCATTAAGAATTTCATCAAAATACCTTTTCTACTTTCAATTTAACTTGACAAGCTTTAAGCAACTGATAAAGTGTGAATTACTTTCTACATACAGAGAAGTAGAAATTACCTTAGGTGTAGCGTAAAGTGGTGGACTAGCCTCCATGTTGGGATTTGTCCAGATATTGATGGCTCCAGGAAGATCTTCACTGGTTCCACTGTTCAAAACTTCTGCAGAATAAGTTGGTCTGGCTGGTATTATAGGAGAACGACAGCATACCCTAAAAAAGGAATTATAATATTAACAGAAAAATTTTGTTTTAAGAATATGTTTTTATTCGTGAAATTAAGATGTATAGATGAGTAACGTCTTTCAATACAAAGTAAATACACCTATTACAAATTTGAATAGTATCATGATAAAAATGATAAATCCTATTCCTTTTATCTAGATAAAAAAAATTTGTATCTTTCAAAAATGATACAATATGATGAAAACTGTTAATGTTGATTTATGTGTGATAATTACCAGTAAGTAATATTATTGATTGATATTTATGATTTGTATCATTCAAATCGTCGATTATCAAAAAAAAATTTATTAAGAATTTATTAATAAAAAAATTATTAATTATTAAATTAAATTAGATCAAGAAAACATGATAAATATCACAACAAATTTTTTTACTTTCGTAGAATGCTGCTGTATTTATATCGAATGTAACAACATTTTTATGAAAATGGATATTTTTATAGGAAAGTTATTTTATTTTATTCACGTACACATTGAACATTGTTTTTAACTTAAAATCGTTAATTTTATATTTAAGATAACATTCCTAGTAATACAACTGAACACCACTAATTGACAAAAATGTTAACAACCTGTTGCGTAGTAAATGATTCTTGTTAGAAGCCTGAGAGACTAACTCTATGCTGTAAATTAAATCATTGCAATATTGAGAGTAAAACACTCAAGAATTTCAGTCAGTAATTTTTATGCAATGGTGAATACTAGATAATTGACTATATCGATATTAGTTATGCTAGACTTAATCGATTTAGTAAATAATGAGCATATATACACAATGAGCTTCTTACGAGTTTACATCCTCGAGTTTCTTCAGTAGTCTCTCATTCTCACGACAGACAAGTTCTTGGTCCCTTATCACTTGTTCTCTAGTCGCATAGAGCTCAGCATTTTCTCTTCTTAGGGCCTCGTTTTCAGTTATATAGGCATGAATCAATTGACTTAATTCATGGCTCTTCATTTGCGCAAGTTTTTCCATGTCCACCGGAGGCGGTGTCAGTGGTATCACCCTTTCAGCTGAATAAATAAATAATAATACGTATTACCAGAGATATTTGTTGAATATGGATATTAAAACTCAATTTTTCACAAATTACGTTGTTCTATCAAATTTTGCTCAATTTTTGTAATAAAAGTGATATTAAACGTAAATGTATAATGACATTCAAAATCTTATAGTATGTGATATACGGTTTTATTTTATTTTTTTTAATATTATAAGGTACAAAGTAATAGAATAAACTTAGGTTTACTCTTAGGTTCCTTTCAAGTAAGAGTAATATTTTCAGATTTATTTTTAGATTATTGTCATCGCCAGTTTAATTTTAATTTTATATTTCTTTTCTGGAAGTTAAGTGTCTTCTGATTTACTCTTAGATTTGTATTGGGAAAGAATATTTTTTTTGACATTATCTTTATTGTCTTCAAGTAAATAAAGTTTACCCAACATTACCCTTAGATTCGCTTCGTACGAAACTCTGATCATTTCCAAGGTGCAAAGTTGTTCTGAGATAATCGTTTTCGGTCTGCAGAGCGGCGACTTCTCGTTTTAAGCTTAAAATTAGAGCTTCTCTGGGATCCTAAAGGAAGATACTTAGGATAGATTACATCTCAAACCTGACATAACAGATTTTGTTCCAAATGAAATATATTAGGACCTTGAATAAGTACTCGCTGTTTTCTAACAAATGGCATTACAAGGACAATGTACACACTCAATCATTCATTTGTTCCACAACTCCTAAAGGAGAGCAAGGAGAAGTTGGTATACGGCTGTGGCGGTGTCAGCTGGCCAATTGGTCCATAAAATGTATAATTATGGTTGTTACAATAAACATTAACATATTTAATTATATTATTCATAGAAACGTGTAAATACAACGTTATAGAGCCAAATATAATGTATTGCCAGTTCAAGAAGGTGGGAGAAGAACGAATTATCTTTAAAAATTACAAAAATGTACTTTAAGAAGAAACATTTGCATCAGAGTTATTACGTATAACGATTTTGTAACTTTAATTGATTGAAAGAGTTAAAACTAGTAGTTTGTGACGAGCATCACCCTGACGCAGAAAAAAGAAAAGGGACATCGGGAATTAAATCAACGGTAAAATTATCAGAACTTAACGATTATTTACTTGCACCCTAATGAGCACTGCAAACATGACGGAAAAAAGCAGAGGTTATTGGAACCCTCAAGCAACTTGATTAACATCAGTAACTCTAGTACCCTGGTGAATTGGAGCTGAACACCTGTCCGATAAGGGCTCAAACGGATTAAGTCGCGCTATGGAATTTTCAGTGAGAAGGGGTAAGTTGGACATAGATTTTCTATGTCTTTTGTGAATTATCTGAGGTGCACTCGACTACGTATCAGAGAAGGGGCAAATATCTGAAATTACTACCGGATATCTTTGTTTTCCATTCGGGATTTCTCGGAGGATTCAAGGCGCACTCATCTGCGTATTGAAAAGAACGACGAAATCTCCGATTCATTCTGCTCTAAAATCGTTTTCGGAAAGCTTCAAACATACTCGCTTGCGTATCGGAGAGCCCGAAAGGATTGGGCCAGTTTGATGAGCAGACACATTAGACGACTCCCAGTTTCTTGAGTCGGTACATCCGCGTCCGCTGAAGGCGGAATTGCGATAAGGCGTGGGTTGCCGAGCAGTATAAGGGCTTCCGTGCGGCGCAGGCATCCCTGAGGCAGCTATTAAGAGAATCCAAAGTCCAGCCATAGCAGGATCTCTTCGGGACTCTGACTGGGACCCATGGGGGCGCCCATACCAATTGGTAATGGGTAAGATTCGCTCATGGGTCCCTCCGATTACGGAGTCTCTAGACCCCCAGCTTCGTGGAGGAGTCATCTCCGCGCTCTTCCCCGACTCTCCGGGGAGAATGTCGTAACAGCCCC
Source organism: Ampulex compressa (assembly GCA_038496175.1). Classification (NCBI taxonomy): domain Eukaryota; kingdom Metazoa; phylum Arthropoda; class Insecta; order Hymenoptera; family Ampulicidae; genus Ampulex; species Ampulex compressa. Next base: position 9,298 of record JBCFXI010003104.1, read on the forward strand.
CGCCTGATATTCTAGCGGACCTCATCATCTGGGCCGACGAGCTAGGAGTTACGAGAGAGGAGCTGTCCAGGGCTTTCAAGAGCCTCGGAGCCCGATGCATTGCGCCAGGCGTCCTGACCCAAGGCGTCCTCGGAGCCAGACTGGTGAAGCTATTGAATGGTTGCCTCCAGTCTGGCCAGTTCCCCTCACTGTGGAGGCGGAGCCGTCTGGTCCTGATTAGAAACAGGGCCAGCTCGCTGAGTTTCCCTCGGCATATCAGCGGATCTGTCTGCTCGATGACGTGGGAAAGCTGTTTAAGTGCATCGTAGTTTCCCGCCTTGTCGGATACCCCTACTTCCGGTTCAGGTCACAGTCTGGCCGAGAGCTAATTCGATTTCAGAGTGGGTCGCTCGATATGTGACGCTGTCTTGCGTGTGAGGGCTCATGTTAACTTGCCCATTTCTCGGGGCTGGCAATATCACTAGATATCGTCAATGCATTTAACACCCTCTCCTGGGAGACCATCCTAAAGGGGCTCCGATGCCATCAGGTACCAACCTACCTCCAGGACGTGATCGGGGACTATCTGTCGAACACGTGGATAGAATACCTGGGCAGATCGGGCACACTTGTTGCGCAGGAGACTCTGACCGGTGTACTACAGGGGTCCGTCCTCGAACTGATCCTGTGTGATATTGGTTACAATACCGTCTTGAGGTCCGACCTTCCCTCCAGTATCAGCGTAACGTGTTACGCAGATGACACGTTAGTGCTGGTCATCGGTGAGGACTATCCGCCTCGCAGAATGCGGGATGGCCTGCGTTGTCTGGAAGATAGAGGAGCTGGGACTTCGCGTGGCGCTCTACAAAATGAACGTGCTGTGGTTTTGCAACCTCCACCTCCGTGGGAAGCCGCCCAGATCGTGGCTTCAGGTGGGTCAGACCTCCGTCGAGGTGGCCTTCACAATGAAGTACCTGGGGCTCACTTTGGACGGCCAGTGGCACATTGCGGCTCACTTGAAACGCCTAGCATCCTGAGCAAAACGAATGACTGGCTGGCTATGCCGCCCCTTCCGAACTTCGGGTGCCACGAGGAGAGGGTCCGCCGCCTGTATGTGGGGGTTGTGTGGTCCGTAGTCCGGTATGGGGCCCGGATGTGGTGGTGTGACCTGATAGTCAGACGGCACAGCCGGGACCGGCTACGCTGAATTGAGAGATGTATGGCCATCAGGATCATGCAGACGTACTGCACAACCTCCTACGTGGCGGCGATTGTACTGATGGGTCAGCTCCCTATGGAACTTCTGGCGGAGGAGATCAGAGAGAGATATTCTCACTCCTTATCCTTGCGTCATGCCGGAGATGCCCCGCCGAAACCGGCGAACGATGAGGAGACCGCTAGGCGTCAAGCCCGGAAGCGCGCTGTATTGAAGTGGCAGAGGCGCCTATCCAAACCCGTCAACGCAGAACAGCGTGCTGTCGTAGCTGTCCTGTCCGGTCCCGAAAAATGGCTGGGCAACACCTGGGGACGGCTGACCTATCGGTTGATGGCAGGTGCTCACCGGGCATTGCTGCTTCAGTGAGTACTTGTGTCGGATCGGAAAAGGACGGACGACACAGTGCCACCACTGCCCCGATGTGCAGGACACGGCGCAGCAAACACTGGAGTTTTGCTCAGCGTGGGAGTGCAAGTGCTGTGTCTTGCGAGAAAAAGTAAGGGAGGACCTGTCGTTGTCGACTATCATCCGCGCGATACTGATTAGCGAGTGGTCCTGGCGCGCCGTGGCCTCCTTCTGTGAGCAGGTAATGCTACAGAAGGGGGCCGCGGAACATAGCCGCGCGTAGAAAGGCAGGCCGGGGGATTATGGGGTGCAGGCGCCCACTATTGCCGCCGCGTAATCAATTACATTTCTTGCAGTGCTGCTACTGAGAGAAAAATTCATCCGCGCGATGAGGCTCCCATTGCACCAATGGCACTATAGGGGTTGCAGGTGGCTCGAGTGGGGGGCAGTGATGCCAGGACGTGGGATTTTTTGCCACGTGACAGCGTTTGTGCGCATGCGCATGCTGACGTCACAGCTCGACGGCGGTACTTTCCATGGACGTACACACCGAATCAATAATTTTTTTTTTTTTTTTAATTCATTTTTCGGCACCGACTGCTAAGGTCATATGGCCTAGGACCTACTGTTTAAGGTGAATTCCGAACCACTAGAGCTACAGTATACATATCACATAGAAAAACCAGAGATGATGGATGGGATTCGAACCCGGGTCTGCCGCGTGGCATCAATAATTTGTTCTGTGACTCCTGAAGCTGAAAGGAGAAGCTGGAATGCGACCGTGGCGGTGTCAGGCGGTTGGAGCCAATTGATCGAGATTTATAGACTCTGTGATCGACACGCGCGCTATTCACAAACTGTGCAGGAATGTATAATTATGGTTGTTACAATACACATTGACACATTTAATTGTATTATTCATAGAAACGTACAAATACAATATTACAGAGCGTAATATAACTTATTGCTAGTCCAAGAAGGTTCAGGTTTCAGAGCTATAATGCACTTTTTCAGAGTTGTAAAATGGTTCGTTTCAGGGTTATGGCACGGTTCTTGACTGAACTACAATTTATTTTACATTGGAACAATTAGTCAATCAATTAATATTACGAAATCGTTATATGTAATGATTCTTATAAAAAGTTTCGTCTTAAAGAACATTTTTTCAATTTAAAAAGGTAATTCGTTCTTTTCTCACCTTCTTGGACTAGCAATAAGTTATATTACGCTCTGTAATATTGTATTTGTACGTTTCTATGAATAATACAATTAAATATGTCAATGTGTATTGTAAAAACCATAATTATACATTCCTGCACAGTTTGTGAATAGCGCGCGTGTCGATCACAGAGTCTATAAATCTCGATCAATTGGCCCCAGCCGCCTGACACCGCCACGGTCGCATTCCAGCTTCTCCTTTCAGACATTGCGGCTTT
>JBCFXI010003105.1:0-12270 GCA_038496175.1 Ampulex compressa
AGGATCGTGCTTTTCGTGCGACATGTTTCAAATTTCTATTTCTGTTTTTAAACATTTAAAACTACCGATGACACGTGTTTAGTTTCAGAATCCTCCTTAACAATCGGTAATTCTTTTCATTGCTTCGTTTGCCTTAATTCCTTGATCGAACAAAAATAGCATACAATAACGTAAGTATGGTTCTTCTATTGTTGGCCTTAACATCTTTCCCCTTTGGTAGAAAACATAATTTTTGTTCGAAAAATAAAATTTACAACCATAGCTTTAACGTAATAACAAAAGTTACGCGTTTGTGAGATCGTGTCTCGATGCAAACTAACTGTGAATGAGCTCATCGAAGAAATTTTTATTACTTTTCGGTCCCCTACTATATAGGATCTGGCGCAAGTGTATACGTCTGAACTTCGCGATTGAGAGGCCCTGGAATGATCATAAAAAACACGCCATTATTGAAACTTATATGATTCAAGGAGTTTCTAATATTCGTGAATTCACAGCATTAATTTCGAAACTTTTTATTTTTCCCTTTGAAAAATGTGTATGACCCCAAACAGATTCTTGTATTCTATAAAAAACTTTATATAGAAAACTGGTAGTAATAATATAAGGTACAAGTGTATAGTATAAGAGGTGCAGATATTCGGAGTTTCCCAAAATAATGTATGGATATGCCATCGGAAATAGTACTTCGAAAATAGTCTACACAAATGTTTCGTTTCTTTTCAGAACATAGAATTGTATCAATTCATCACAAACTCCACGATCATCATTCAAACTATATTACGATCATTACAATTTTCTTTTTATTTTTAAGTCATCCCTGCTCGTATTATAACTGCTGAATTCATTTATAGAAAAAATGTTTTCGAATGGCATAGTGGTTATCGTTGCACTCACCTATCTATTCTATCGAGCTTTATTCTGATGAGAATAAAGGCAATGTTATAAGAGTCCATTTGACAGCCACGCTTTGGTTCTTACTTTTGTTAACATTGCATACTTTGATAGTTGGACTCGGTTTAATCTCTAACTTCATCGCTTTAAATCGTACAGGGCATACTAAAACGCCTAATTTTTTACATAATCAGTATTTCAGAACATGTGACACTAAATTTCATTAGATATTAAGTTTACTTTATACCTCGTCTGTGTTTCAGGTAAGAACGATGGATCAGTGGCCGGCTGTCGGTATTTCCAGTGTGAGCCTAAGCGAGGGATATTCTCGAGACTAACCAGGCTTACTAGGCAGCCCCTCCCTGAGGCGCATGGTGCCAGGACGCCGACCACACCTCCTGACAGTACCAGGGGTAGCCTCAACAAGTCTATGTCACCCTCTTTGAGTAAGAATAGGATCTAATATTTGACGAAACTGTCCGATTAATGGATGTTTTCTTGTTATCGTTTTCTTTTGTTGAGGATGATAGATACATAAGGTAAAAGCACAAGTAGTTGATACTTCTTGAAAAAAGTAAATATATAAGGAAACCAGAAGCTGAAATATATCAAACCTTATTAGTCTATAGAAAGACTTTTGAGTCGCTTAATTGCAAACTACTGCGCATAGTCCGCCATTGAGAAGCGACTGGTTAATCAAACCCGTGCGCGACTCTTATGATTTTTGTGTATTTTTTTATGTAAGTCGGTAAGGACTAGATTAAAATGTAAATATTGCAGGTGTTTATTATTAGTATTATCAGACCTAGCTCATTAATTGGTTTCTCTCCCTATGTCAACTACTGAAACAAAAGGATGTCAACTACTACATTTTTTTGTTTTTGTTGGGTACCAACTATTGAAACAAATTTTGCTTTTGAAACAAAATTTTTTTACAACCGCTATCGGGAATGAATACTTGTCATAATATAATAGACGAATAGTTTGTACAGCGATTACTAATCATAAATTTTCCATAAAAGCCTGAGCTATGTGAATGAACAGGCAAAAAATTCCTTAAAGTGTAAACTACTGGTATCTTTACCTTAATGGTTGTTGAGTATTTTCGATTTTGTGTACTAAATATTATTATTTGTGAGCGTATGTATGTATGCGTTGTTACCAGCTAGCTTATAGGCTACACACTCAATTCTGTTTTTACACTAACTTCTTTCACACGATTTTGATTTAACACGAATTTGAAAAAAAAATAATTCTTTTTTTACATGACTAATTTTTATTTAACACGACTGACGTAAATTCTAAGAAGAAAATTTTGCTTTACTTTTATTTTTATAAGTGCTACATTGGAGACGAGGAATGTAATGCGATTTCCATTTGTGAGAATTCCCCGAATTATATAATCTCATTATAGAATTTTGTCTGCTTTCTCTGGAGTTTGAGTTTGGTATTTAAAGTGAAAAGTATTATACCTTTTTGATGCTTATAAAATTTAATAAAAATCAAGAGAAAATCAATACATAATTTCACCGATGGAGTACAAAGACGACAAAGCATCTCTAGTGATAGCAGTAATATTGAAGTCTTACGTAAACCTATGCGTTTATTGTCAGAAAACGACAACGAATAAAATCTTTTTATGTGTAACTCATTATTTTGCCTAATTTTCCTGTTCATAAATTAGTGACATGTTTTTTTCCTTTTAAATGATAATTTATTTGTATGATGTATATTACATGTGCGATCTTTATGAAATAAAATGATTAAAATCCTAAAATGAACACTCGTGATTTATTGTATTATTTTTATTGATTTCTTAGGACTGGAACCAATCTTATATTTTTCCATATATGCAATATATTCTTTTACACGAATTTCTTTTACGTGTATTTTTTGAGAACATACCTATCGTGTAAAAACAGAATTAGATATATATGTGTATATAGACGCGTAGGCACACGTCACACACGTCACACACACACACGCGCGCGCGCGCGCGCGCGAGATAGGCAGCTGGCAGACGAGTTATAGATAAATACATAAATCAGCTTAATATATCCACGTACATGATGAACATACTAAAAGGTGTGCAACTTTGCGTCCTTCAGAACGTCGAAGTTCAAGGCTTTATCGTAAAAAACGGGTTATATATTTATGATTCAAAGTATTGTCCATTGTTTATCACTACTTTCTCCCATCTTTTGGGCAGTGTACGAATTCTGCGTTCAAAAACCACTACTTACGGCTAAAACCAACTATAGGAAAACGACGGAACCAAATTTGTACACCTAATATATGTATCAGAGCACATTAAATTCTACACTTAATAAAAAAAAAGTACATGTGATAATATGGCACGGCAGATACATCTACCACGAGCCTCTCTTCGACGGTGTCGCAGCGAGAGCTGAGACTCGGCGAGAGGGTGATCGTCTCCTCCAGCCAAGGTAGTAAAACCGGCGTGCTGAGATATGTCGGAGCCACCGAATTCGCGCCAGGCGAATGGTGCGGCGTAGAACTCGACGAACCGATCGGCAAGAATGACGGCTCAGTGGCTGATAAGAGGTGGGCAAGAACCTCCAAGGAATGTTCTTTCGCTTTTTTTTCTGGTGATTTGTCTTCTTTTTTTTTATTTGTCTTCCGGTACTACCTGCTGAGGTCATGCTCACAGATCAAGACGGTAACTTCACTTTCAGGATTTTCTAAAATATTGGTCCCAAAATACTGAATTGATGTTTAACTTTTTATTTTTAAAATATATTTCATTAACAAATAGGCTTAACATAGTTAATTGATGGAGTTTTAAAAAATTATTGAATAATTGCTGATTTTCTTTAGAAGTGGGTGAAATTAACTTTATACATTAATGTAAATTGTTGTAATAATTCGAACACTTATAAGAAAATGGATAGTCAGTTTTATCTCGTAACGCATATTTACATTTTAAAAGAAATTACAAAAAAAATCTATATAGCTTTATGAATTTCTTCTACTTACTGTTTGGTGGAATTATATCGGTGACTTTTAATGTCCTTAAAGAACTAAAACCAATCATTGACAATTTTCATCTTCTTAACTCCTAAAAATATCCCTGGCGAGTGACAGGAAAGACTCCAGCAAGAATTTCTATGCAATTGGTTAAACGATGAACACATTTTCTCACGTGGGTTTTCAGACCAAGCATATTATTCGCTGAAATTATCACACTAATTCGACCGCGAAATGATGGCAGTAGAATAAAAGGTGTCAAATAAAATAGATAAAATTGTGCTATACAGAAATAACAAATCGTGGAGTTTTGTCAATTCTTCGGGAACACCGAGATTCAAATCCCTTGTAATGTGTAGTATAAAAAACCTAAATTTCAGATCTCGATAAACAATCATGGTCATGTTGAGCGAAACTTCTCTTGGTCTCTGTGCCGTCTCATACTGTTCCGATAAGCTGCTAACGATACTGGCGATTGACCGATCATAAGAGCTCCGAGGTGCCGCAGGGACAAAGATTTTCCGCTAAACGCATCTATCCTGACCGTTAATACTTTGGAATAAGCATGTTTAAGCCGTTGACGTTATTCATTGCAAAGAAATCAGATCTGCTTATTTATTAGGCATATACATATTCTGCTATAATAAAATTTTCATGATTTCCTCTTTGAAGCTTACTCCTACCCCTATGATCTTTTTATTGGTCTCAGTCACGCGCGTGATGTGGTAACCAATGGTGGTATGTGGCGCAGTATATTTGAAAAAAGCTCCTAGCTTGACATTTCTTAACACAATGATATATATGTTTTTATTTAACTTTTCTTATTTAAAATATTTAATATATTGGTGAGATTTTTCCGATCAAAATGAGGCCAAACGCGATATAATTACGATTACATTTGCTAATTTAATTATTCAGTAATTCATTTCATTATTGAAAGCGACATCTCTCCCCATATGTATTTTCAAGCTTCGCGCATTACAGTAAAATTTCCATAAGAGTTACTCAAAAATACCTTTTTAAATCGCATTAGCGCTTCTATTACGCCTATATTATCTAAATCAAACGCAACTAATTGCGGGATACAGCACACAGTGCGATATCCAGCAGAACTCATTTAAAAAGAATTTACAGCTTTAATTTACCTTTTTTTTAGGTAAAGCGCTTATTAACATTTTGGTGAAAGTTTGCGAAAAAAATAAGATCAAACACGATTTATTTATGTACTACCCTTTTTACAACTCAGTTTCTTTAATTATCGTCTCGGGCACATTAAAAAACAAGCTATTAGTCACATTCGAAACTGTAATACTAAACAATATTTGTAATATAGTATCAATACTAATACTATGTTACTAATACATTAATATTGATATTAAAGACTACGTAAGTTTATGCTTTTACATTATTAGTCGAGGGACTTCTTACCTAGCAGTGTCAAGCAAATTGTGTCTACCTACTCGCAAATACCGCTGAAATCGTGTCTCCCTTTTTGTAACTGGCCTTTAAATCGTGTCTCGTAGTTTGTATGTGGCATTCGAGTTGAACCTTTTTCGTCGCTATTATAGCCGCGCGATTTTATGCATACAGCGGAAACTATGGTCGTAATTATATCGGATTTGGCCTCATTTTGATCAGCAAAATGTCACCAGTCTGTTAAAAAAAATCGAATTGAAAACGTTTGTGGTAATACTTTTTACGTTTGCCATACATGTCTCACTTTCCCATCTTGGATTTGACTTGTCTTTTTATTCGAGGTCCCCTTTGTGCGCTGACCCTTTTATTCAACATAATACAAAGGCGTGAAAAACGAAGTCTTCTACTTTGTAAGGGACAGAAATTGTATCCACATTTTCGGGCTCTTATGATGATTTTGCTGTATTCGCTGTGCGATAATGTACAAATTTACGTGAGATAACGTGAACTAAGCGACGCGTCCCAAACCATTGACGGAAACACTCAGATAGAATTGCGGCACGCGGAAGCAGTAAATTGTAGGCTGTAGTATATTCCCCGTAAACGCGAGAATCCTACTCCTTTACAGCTTGTGACGGCATCAGCCTAAACGTGGAGACTCAGCGAGTGTCAAACGTGGAAATAGAGGTGCGAAGTGAAAAACCCCTTTGCCTCTGTGCCATCCCTGAGGTTTTTTAAGATGACCCAACAGTACATATGAGAAAAGTGTGCGCATTCTCGACCAACCAATGTTGCAGTTAATGATATACGTGCATGTACAGTCAGATCATTAATTTGTTTCGCAACCCCTGAAGAGAAGCAAGGAAAAGCTAGAATACGATTGTGGAAAAAAATGCAAAAGTTTCTTTTCGAAAGATATTTTTTCAATTTTTGATGTTAACATCCTCCTTTTCCATCTACTTATACTGGCAATGACTTATATTAGGTTTCGCATTATTATATATTTCTATGAACAATGCGACTAAATATATCGATATGTATTACGCCGACCATGATTATAAGTTTCTGCGCAGTTTGTAAATCGCGCGCATGTCGATCATAGAGTCAATAAATTAGATCCAGCCGGTGTCTGCCGCTGGGCACCTTCACGGTCGTATTCCAGCTTCTCTTTGTTTCTCTTCTCGGATCGTGGAACAAATTAATGATTCCGAATGTAATATCTGGGATCTCGGTGCAGGTATTTCGAGTGCCGTCCAAAACATGGCCTTTTCGCTCCCGCACACAAGGTCAGTAGGTCGCCTAGTAACAAGCGGCCTTCCTATGGCATCCAGAGACCACCGAGTTCCACCGTCAGGCGAGTTGGCTCCAGGGAGTCGCTCGCCTCAGTATCCAGCATTGCTAGCGCCACCCCCATGAGGCCTGGGAGCAGGGTAAGATTCTGGGTACCTGAGTAACGAAGAGATACCTTTGCTTGTTTTCTTCATGTAGTTTTTAAAGGATTGTTTGTATTGTCTGAAAGGTATAGGGATAATGTGTACTATATGTACATGCGTATGTATGTTTGTATGTACGTGCACGGGCATACATATACACACAGGGTGGTCTTTTAATGTTGGGCGCTTTTAACTACTTTTATTAGATAAATTTTGAGGTATAAATAACTTTATCGACAAAAATTATACTGTAAGCAGGGATTCATAATGTACAAGTAATTTTTTTAAAGTGTAGAACTTTTAATGATTTCAAGTGCTTAGCTATTGTTTCTAATAACTTACAATACCTTTTTATTCCTAGTGAAACAACGGGTGGTTAGAAAATTCCAATGATCCCTAATACAGGGTGGATGACATGAAGTGTTACCAAATCAAGAAGCAATTTTTTTCAATATGTGATCATATTTTGAACCCCTTTCGAAACAAATGGTGGAGAATAATAAAAAGTTGAGAATCATGTTACATGTTTCCGATATTGTTATTTTTCGCATAATCTATGCCCTTGTGTCTCTAAAAAAGTACATTACACGTCGCACAAATGTGAGCTTTTAGAGATGTCCATCGGATTTGCATTACGAGAATTTGCTATCCATTGTGTAAAAAAAATCAAGTGCGGTACGTTTACCTCCAATCTATGATCATATCTATGAAACTGCTGAATTTTAATGCAAGGCTTCAATACACTTTCCTTAAGAATTTCATGATAAACAATCGCCTTTATTTTCTTTTGAATTAATTTTTGGTAATGTTAAGGTGGATTCAGAACCACCAAAACTACAGTATACGTATCAGGTAAAAACACGAGAGGTGATGGGCATGATTCGAATTCTGATTTCTGACATAGAATTTATTTTAACATCACGATCCAAAAATATCAGCGTAGAGCATTCATCTGCGGTTTACAGCGGACCAAATCATCACAAACTGCAGCACCTGCTTTCTGGTATCAATTAGAAGACGTTAATTTTTGTTTCATCTCGCTGGCAAGTAAACCCGATCATTTTGCTTATTGATATGTTGTTCACTTGGAAATGGTGAGTCATTCATCAGAGAAGGCAATATTTGGCCACTGCTCGCTTTCACGTAAGCGAAACAACGCTCTTGCCTTTTCTATCCAAATTTTTTTCTGTCATGGAATTACGTCATAAGCTTTTGGGAACTTTAAGGGCTTTAGTCCGAACTCTTTTTACGATATGTTACATTTGTCCTCGCAATATGTTCAACTCAACAGCTATATTCCTTATACTGTGTAAAATATACTGCAAGACTTACATTCAATTCAAACCTTCACTTTCCAAACTATATTTGGTCACGATAGTGTTTTATAATACTGCTAGTATTTTTATAACGAGTCCTGATACGATACACAAATACATTTATTCTCTTTTAGATATTCAAGCTTTTTAACAATTAATTGATTGTGATTTTGCAGCTAAATTTAGAGCATCACACCATTATGCTTAAATTCCATAGCGTGTTCAATTTTTCCTTAAAAACTAAGATGCAAAATTAAGATGCCTCTCGTTGCTTATAAGTAATAGACTGAACACATCAGTCATAAGACCAAGTGCAACACAACTGTCATCAATGGCTTTTTAGATATACGAGTGTGAAATTAGCAATATTTTTTATCAGTTATCTTGTATATGATTGCCAGATAATAAATAACTCAATAAAACAAAGAGATTAACATTATAAGGGAGACTTGAAATGATGACAATTCGCATTGATGCAACATTAGAATTACTGAATGGTTGAAATACATGTACATCTTGTTATTACCAAATGGAATGTAACATGCTGTATCGAGTATTTGCTCATATATCGTATTAGGGATTATTAAAATCTGTATCTACAATCTTGATTATTGAAATAATCCAAATATCTGCAATATTATTTGGCATAAAAAACGTATAATGTGCTGCAAAAAAATCGGAGTGATGTTGATATCTCCGATGTACTGTAAAAAAATGAATGCCTATTATCGACTATTTTTTGTCAAAAAAAAGAACATTGTAAATAATGTCTTTTTACCTCTCTAAAAATAACAAATATAAACATATGGGATGTGTCACTTAAGTTGACTATGTAAAGTATTTTCGTTGTTTCTAAGAGTATAAAGAAAGGCTAAAAGGCATAGCATTCAAAAGATCTCAGAAAAATATTGTTGTGATTCTCAGATATATTGTTTTTCCAGCATATAAATTTCTCTTAAACATTTTTTTCTTGCTTTCAACAACAATGGAACAAATTTAAATGTGTGTCTTGAGTGACAATAAGGTAGTACTTCATAGCATGCACTATAATACAGATAACCAGGTATGGCACTTGTTTGTTTACTTATTTTGCACTTGTCACATTACCCGTATTTGTTCCTTTAATATTTCCTTATCGCATGATCCTTCTTTATGTACTTTACACAAATATAAAATAAATAAAGTCAATTGATGCAATGTGTACCCTTCTACAGTTTTGTTCATTAAATATATAAAATTATTATAAAATGAAATATGTTAAAGTGTGTAATTCAGTTATTTTATGCAAAATATCTAGGTATTTCATCAATTTACTGACTGAATCGATTAAAATGTAAAAAATGTATTCCATTTTACAATTTAACTAGTTATTTTATGGTTTAATGATTGCCTTGTTGTTAAAGTTTAAAAAAAAGTTTGGACAGTCTGTACTCCAGTACCTGAATTTAAGAAAGGAAAAGGAGGCACTAGATTCATTTTAATTCATAAAAAAAGCTCGCGATAGATTTGCCCAATTAGTAAAAAGGATTGGCCAGTCTAAGTTCAGTGTATGTGAGTAAGAATTAATTTTCATTGAAGACCTAAATATTGAGACATTATTTGATTCGTGTTACTCAAAGTACTGGGATTGGACAAGGTTTTAAAAAATGTCGGTACAAAACACAGTGTGATAATAAAAAATATGTTTGTTTTAGGAATAATATGTAATGTAATTTCAAGTATAATTCCAAAAATTCTTATTCTAATGGATAATTAAAAATGGACATATTTCATAAAGTTAATATTTTCTTATTATTGGGATAGTGTCTGTAGTATTTTAACAAATTTATAAGCATACAAATTAACTAGCAGCAAAATACGGACTCTAATCGAAGATTAGCAACGGACTAAGAGGGTTAGAAAATACAGCATACATACTGATTGCAAAATAGTCATAACCGGCTTAACCAGTGCTCGCATTTCGTCTTTAAAACATTAATGATAGGGCAATCGTTATTTCATAAAATAACTAGCGAAGTTATAGAATGCAATAATTTTGTACACCTTAACTAATTCAATGATATAATTTATGAATTACCTAGTTATTTTATGAAATAACAATTTTCACACTTTGACAGTAACACACATATGTGTGTGTATGTATATATATATCGCGAGAGAGAGAGAGGGAGAGAGAGAGAGAGAAAGAGAGAAAATAAATATAAATATCTTTTAATTATGCACATTAGTATTAATTGAATTTATTTATTTTGCGGGCTTTTTTGATGTATAAAAATTGCATGTGTTTGTTGCTAAATAAAAAAATGAATGAATGAAAAACTATAAGTAAGGGTGCAGATTTATTTATACCAGGAAATGTTATTTAACCAGTTAACCGCGTTCGACGTGTATACACGCCAGTCCTAAATTTTCCTTCCACGCGGTTGACCCTCATATTCATAGTGTACAATACAAAAATGATCACTGACTACAAGAACCGATTTGTAGAAAAACTAATGTCTCAGCAAATAAAAATATGGTGCTTCCTTAATTCGCTTTACATCCATCGTAAAATCATTGCGCATCTCTTTCCTGCCTTACGTTCCGCCAGAAATTCCGCAGTTAACTGGTTAATGTATATGCAGACATAAGCAATACGTATATCGAAATTCGTATCATTTGATTGTAGTTAGTATTTCTTACTCTGATGTTTCGTCTTTTAAAGCGTAGATTAGATTAGTAGTAGTACTCTAGTATCTCTGTGTAAAATTGTAAATAAAGTCCCCCGTTAATTCCCAAATATCCCATCCTTATTATTCTTATTCCTATTATTTATTCTTTCCTTGTCGGTCTTTTTCTTTTTCGTTGCTATCATCTGATTTAAAGGGCTCCTTTTTACTTGATTTAATTAATTTAAAGATTAAACATTAAAAATTTGAAGAATGATAGAGGAAAAAATTGTATGATATGAGGTTTACTCTTGGAACGGACATTATATGGCGATCAGCAACACTTTTTATTCAACGTTTTTTCAAATTTGTTTTTCTTTTTCATTTTTAAAAATTTAATAGTCACCGAAAGATTTTCTTTAATCTAATAGCATATTTTAAATGCAGCATTTGTATAGCTAACAGTGAAGTAAATTCAACGGGGTATAACATCATGACCTTGAACAAAAGAAGGATTGCAAAAAGTTATTGTTGCACCCACCAAAAACTTCCGCAAGAAAATCTTAAGAGAATTCAGATAACTCAAAAGAGAGTCCGTTGCTGAAAATCACACTAGAAGTATTACGCAATAACATATAATCTATTCTGTGCTTACGAAACTGCATAGAAGTTAATGATCATTATTTTGAACAATTTAGGAACTACCTGTCCGTCGCAAGGTAAGACATACAGAAATGTTTCTTTTTCTAAAGTGCAATTTTTTTGCATAAGATTATCAAAAGTTCATGTTGTTACACCCCGTTAAATTTGCATTTTGTTTACCTATAAGAATATTGCATTGAATATATGCCATCTTATTTAAACAAAAAATCATAGGTAACCATTTATTTTCAAAAAGAATGACCTCTGTAGAAATGTTGAGTCATAAAAATCACATGATGCGAGAATTAGATCTAATCAAAAAAAGGAGATGGGTTCTAAAATTTGTTTAACCCTTTGCCCCACCTCCACGTGTGAGACTCGTACCAAACTGATTATCACGGGCCTGGCCTGTGGTACATCGATCGGGTCGAAACTCAGTATCGCAAACCTGTCCAAGTTTAAATGTCGATGTACTTTTGGAAAGAGCAAACATCTAGTTAGTCTTATAAGAAAAGAGAAAGTAAGAAGCTAGAAGTAGGCCATGGTAGCCAAGAGCTATAAACGCTCGAGACCCTTTAATTAAAAAAGAGAATTTCTAGTCTATTGTTTAACAACAGGTCAATCTCGTGGTAGATTCATATCATGATTTTGACATAGTTAAGTGTTTTCTTGGCCATGTTCACACATTCAAATATATTTTCATTAAAATATTATAAAAGTATTCCTAAAAAATGTCTTCAAAAAGAAAATTTTGATTCATACATTTCATACAAACATTTGTCAGATGCTTCTGTTAGCGATCGCCACAGTAATGACACTGTACAATCTGTAATTATTTATCAAATATCTTACAAAATTAAACAAGTTGTACCTTACACATGCCTTTACATTCTGTAAATCGTATGTGATTGGTACAACTTAGGACCGATTTGA
>JBCFXI010003106.1:0-12266 GCA_038496175.1 Ampulex compressa
CTAATACTTCCCAGCGATATACAAGTATTTGATTTGCAAAAGGGTGAATTCAATTTGAAAAAAATGTTTAATTGAAAGTTTGTAACAGCAACATAGACCTAACTGAAGACTAAGATAATAGCACTCATTTATATTATTATTAATTATTCGAGTGTGGTGAAAATTGTTTTTGTTCTGCCAAAAATGCGGAGAAATGCGATTGGTCATCTAAAATATAATATTTCAAGAGTAACAAAATACTTATGTACTTTTACCAAGACAAAAAATGTAAAAAAAATTCTGTCATGTTGGCCTCTATAAATAACACAACAGGAAATGTAAGCGTTACAAAGAAGAAAAGAAATGTTCAATATGTAAAGGAACCAACTATTATTCACAATTATAACAGGTGGAGAAGTGAATGAATGAAGAAAGAATGGAGTTGATTAATCCGACTAAATTTCATATACGTATCTCAATGAGAGACAAACTCTCAAATATTGGAAAAAGTTGTTTTTAACATTTTTATCGGAATGGTGCGAAATGCTTGTATAATATATACGGAAAATTGTTTGGATAAAAAATTAAGTAGATTATTATAAAATTTACATCGAGTATCATTGAAGGTATAGAGAAGGAATGGTTAGCGACTACAAATACCACAGGAAGACTATCAACGAGTAAAACGTTTTCTTTAGAAAAATTGTCTTGGTGAAACTTGCAACAGTGTGAGGTATGAAGTATAAAAAATGATAATGGAATTGAACGATCCAACTTAATTTGCGCTGTATATAAAAAAGCGAGAATTCATGGAATTTGTGCAGTAAAACACTATTGTAACAAGTGAGAATAAAAAATATTTTTGATGTTAAAAATTAGTTTTTATATAATAATTAGTTGCTTATAACAGTTTTCATTATTTTCCAAAAAAATACGCATTTTATTCCGCACTTTTAGCATATATATAAGAAATATCTTCAATACTCTAACGGTTCATATCCTTTAAGTATTCTTTTCTTTTTTTTTATATTTCTTCCCATATTTCTTACTATTTTGACCTTATGTATGTTATTTTATGTTCAATCACTATCACTATTATTATTGTTGTTGTATATTCTCACAATAATAAACACCCTACCATCAAACGATAACATATATAAATAATGGTTATTCGAAAAGGATGTACTCATTATTTGATAGTCTGGGAAACTGAGAAACTGGGAAACAAAGTACGGCAAATTAATTTGCTACATAACTAACGTAAAATTAATAATTATTTTTATATGCTCAAAGTGACCACCATTAACAGGTATATAGCGTCGATGCGGCTGAACTATTGAGTAAATTACGACTGTCGGTACAGACGTACCCAAACCATTACTTGTAATAATTCTGATGCAAAAGTTTCTTCTTGTAGGACATTTTTTCAATTTTAAAAGGTATTTCGTTCTTTTCCCGCTTTCTTGCATTAGCGATAAGTTATATTAAGCTGTATAATGTTGTATTTGCACAAATGTATGAATAATACAATTAAATATGTCGATGTGTATTGTAACAACCATAATTATACAACTCTGTGTAGTTTGTAAATAGCGTGCGTGTCTTTAAGGATTGGAGAATAAATTAATGGGTACGTCTGTACGTTCGGTGTCATGGCTGCCATCACATTGTGCAGCGCGATGTTTTCGTGATGGTAGCCATGACACTGGACATACTGACAGCCGTAGTTCGCTCAACAGTTCAGCGGCATCGACGCTGGTCGTTTGATAGTCGATTTGAGCATATAAAATGACTTGTTTGACTCGTCTGGCCTTCGTCATCTTTTGAGAAAACATTATACTATACAGCCGTTCAAGAATTATAATTTTACGTTACTTTTTTCCCTAGATATTGACTATCAAAGAGTGAGTACACCATTTTGAAAAACCATGTGTGTAGATATATACATACATACATATATACGTACATATATATGTTTATTAGGATTTATTCAATTGATCTGAGGTAGAAATTTATACAATTCTATCTAACAGCGATTCGACCTCATTAATAAATAGTTCTTGTTTATCATCGTGCGACTCACTTCATGGGCGATGCATTTCCTGAGAAATATTCCGTGCAAACCGGGGATCTCGGTGCCTGTTCTTCGACGGCATTAACGGCTGGGCAGCTGCTCTTCAGTTTGTAGGCGTTTCCAAACTCGGTCGCACTCTTAGCTACCTAAGAACGATTGACGATAAACGATATAGTAATTTATTTGTTCACATGTATCTACATGTTAGGAAATAATCGTTTATCCTTTTGCTACGTGTATTTTGAATATACACACTGGTCGTCGAACGCTTTTATTTCATGAAATTCTACCTTACTTTTCCTATACGTGTTTTAAAACTCTTGTTTTCGATTTACACTAAAGCTTTTAAGTGAGCAATTTGAATGAATTTGTCGATTGTGGTAATTATTGAATTTTAGTATGTATTTCTTCTTCTTTTCATTATTTTGTTAATGTACATAATGATATTAATCCTTTCGCTTCGAGCGCCGTATTTATGTGGCATCCACGCGATGACATGTGGGTACAGACACCGGATATATCCGGTATCAATATACTTAATTTATATTCAAGTGTCATCCATAGTCGATAATAAATTCTTTCTTTTTCCTTCTTGTATACACCAAGAGGTAAAAACCGAA
Source organism: Ampulex compressa (assembly GCA_038496175.1). Classification (NCBI taxonomy): domain Eukaryota; kingdom Metazoa; phylum Arthropoda; class Insecta; order Hymenoptera; family Ampulicidae; genus Ampulex; species Ampulex compressa. The sequence continues at coordinate 2,674 of JBCFXI010003106.1, forward strand.
AATGTGTGGATTGTAGTAAAAGTGATAAAAGATCGAAATCATGATACGAGCATTACACATGTAATGTCCTTGTTTCAGAACATATTATACGGAATTAAATTACTAGTCTGTACATATTAACATATAAACTAAATCGCGTTACATTATTAATCATATTAAACATTTAATCGTAAAGTCTTGTAAATATATAAATACCTAAAGATGTGTAAACCGTAATGGGTCTAATGTTTTTCGAATAACTCATAAAATTTCGTAGAAGTCTTTTCATATTAAAAATGTAAACTATATTTGTTATATTAGAGCAACGATCGGTTTATTAAGCTCAGTTGTTATTTCAGTTTTTAAAAAAAGTGTATACAAAATCGCACTGTGTTTGTCTTAGTCGCTTGCTTCCGTTCAGTGATGGTACTTCGGCCGATTGGAGTGCCGAAGCGAAAGGGTTAATAATGCAGCAGGTAGAAAAATTTGATAATTTAACTGCATAGACATCTATAATGGATATACTCATCATAAACAAATGCCACTTTTTGCATAAAATATTTTCAGTACACGCATCAGAATACAGAAAATTTTACTATAAACTGATAGCTCTCCATGACAAATATACTTGTTCGTACAGGTTTTTCAAATTAAATTTACCCTTTTGCGAATAAAATATTTTTAGATATATGTTATATTTAAAAAACATCAAATAATGTTAATTACATAATAAGAAATAAAAAATTTGATTATAATTCATGCAATTACGTAATCACATATGGAGATAAAGGTATGTATGAAACTGTGTGCGGATAATTCAGTAATTTAATAATAATAATTCAAGGAGAACCGTTCATAGACAATCCATATGTACATATAACCTAATCTATGAACGGTTCTTCTTGAATTATTATTATTATTGAATTACTGAATTATTTGCACACAGTTTTTATATATACCGTCGTCTCGATACGTAATTATGTAATTGTATGAATTATAATAAAATCATTTTATTCTTACTATGTAATTAACAGTCTTTGAGATTTTTTTGTAATTGTATAAATTATAATAAAATTAGTTATTTTTTATTATGTAATTTAGCAGTATTTAACATTTTTTTCAATATAATATAATTTACATGCGAAAGTACTTGATTTGCCAAAGGGTGAATTTCATTTGTAAAAGATTCATTTTCATTTACAAAAGGGTGAATTCCATTTGCAAAGGGTGAATTTAATTCGAAGAACCTGTAATCATGGTTAACCAGCTAAGGAGGTCCTCGATAGATTAAGTGTGGAGTAAAAGCTTACCTGGCCCGACGGTAGGGTGAAGTCATCGTAAGGTTCGTTGTTTCCATCGCCGAGAAGTCCGCGGAGCTTTCCAAGGTAAAAACCGGAGACCCTTACGGTGCAGATCATGGGCGCGTGATCGGAACAGGTTACGTGGACGCCATAATTCGATTTAATGTTGGTGAATGGTCGCGACAAATAGGCGTGCAGGTTGCTTGTGTGGCAAGGGAAGTCGGTTGGCTTGTTGTTCACCAGAATCTAATTTTATAACATTTCCAGCATTAAAATCGTCAAAATATTCGTCAAATCTAATTTTATGGTATTTGGTATTGGTATTATAATCAAAATCTGATTTTATGGTATTTTGGCGGATTGATATATAGTTAATTCAATCTTTCGAGCGGGTAGAAATCTAAATTGTTTTCTTTTTTAATAAATTTTTGACACCGACTGGTTATGGTTATTTGGCCTGGGACATTCTCTCGAAGATGAATTTTGAACCACCGCACCTCTACTCACTACACCACTGTAACTCTCAAACTTAAATCGTTTAGTCGTGTTTCCGGTGTAAACTAATCCCTTGACTTTATAGACTTTGACGAGTTTGAATCGTAAAAAGCAGTTTTTTGTGCACCCCGTGTAGTAAATTGGGTCTGGAAAAAAGTTCGTGGCCTGTTTTTTAGTAAAATTCCAACTGGTTCTCTTGTAATGCAAAAATGAATTTATTTAAACCAAATATGCTCCATTATTATCGACAATGTTTTGCCATTTTTCGAGTAGTCTGGGCTATCTGTGTTTCCTGAGTTATTTGCAATTAATGACGTCTATCGGGAAAAATGCCGCGAACTTTTTCAAAGTACCCGATATTATTAGATCATTCAGTTGCATCACTCGTGCGTGGATTCTAGATTATTTGCAATTTTCGAGATGACCCGCCCACCTTCGCAACAATTCCAGTAACAAAAAGCGTCCAACACAATCGATCTAACTTGATATATTGTAAGAGTTGGGAAATATGAGTATAAGGTGGCTTAAAAGCGCAATTAGGGGAAACACTAGCTTTTTCGTCATATAAATGTATTTATTCTGAATTTAGTGTCCCTTCCATGAGGCGGAGATTATTTTTCGCAATCTATCTTAGACAGTAGGTCCTCCTAGGCCAAATGACCTTAGCAGTGGGTGCCGAAAAAAAATGAGGAAAAAAAAAACAGCGGTTTATAATCAGTATGATTATAATAGGAAAGCGCTCTGCTCAAAAAGGAGTATTAAGCAAATATAGGAAGCGTTGTGGACTAATAAAATAATTAAAAGTAGAGGAATCGGAATATTAATGCTTTGCACTCGGAGTCATCCTGCACATTACGTATCAGCATCTCGGCGCCGCTTTGGCCCAAAAACGTGCGTTAAAAAAAAATGAAATCTTAAAATTATAAATCTCCGCAAAATCAGCAGTTTTAAACCTTTGCGGACGAGCGTCGACAAACATTCGCGCGAGCATTTTTGCCCAATTCACTCTTGTGATCTACACAGGATGTTTTATGGATTAATGAAACAGGTTAATGAATATAATATTAGAAACAATTTTGCGAGCTTGTTTCGAGCAAATGCTTACGAAAGAGAATCTAAGTGTGGAACACAGGAGTGGAATGGGTAAAAAGGCCTGGGCGGCTATTTGCCGACGCCCGTCCGCAAAAGGCTAAAAAATTATAGATCTAAAATCACATATTTTTTCAAATTATAAGTCGCCAAAATAAAAATTTTCTAAAATTACGAAGCATATAATTTTTCATTTCTTAAACCACAGAATTTCTACAAGTAGAGATAAATATATCATATTAAATAAATCATCAAATTTCGAAGAATGGCGCTATATTTGTACCTTAAATAAATAATGTACGTAACAGATATGGTGCGCCAGAATTTTAAACGGTGTTCAGAGAGTGTGCTTGCCCGGGATAGAAATAATCTATTGTAATAATGCAGCCTTAAAATAATGTATACATAGCGCATACAAATTTCGATTTCCTATACCCTTGAACGTATGAAAGTGTATGATATGTGTGTCTGTGTATGTAAAAATGCGTGACTGCCTTATGTACTGCCTAAGTTAGGTGTGAGCAGTCTACCAGTCCAGTTTGAAAAAAGGTGTTGAGTTTATGCAAGTATTTGTTAGAGAATTTGGTGAAGAGCTAAGTAGTACAACGCAACCATTTGTAAAGAAGTATGACAATAAAGTTCTATACTAAACCTCAACTCTCATTTGTCAACGATAGTTTTAATAGTCTGTGTATATATTCCAATCTTTTTAATAAACCATATTTTTACCATTTACCACATAAGGTAAAGGCACCAGTAGTTGGCACTTTATGAGATTTTTTGCCTATTTCTTTACATAGCTTAGTCGTTGCACAAAGTATCCTTCTATTATATTACAAGTATTCATTCCCGATGGTGGTTGAAACATAAAAATGTATTTTCTAAAAATAAAATTTGATTCAATAGTTGACACCCAACGAAAACAAAAAATGTAATAGTTGCCATACTTTTGTTTCAGTAGGTGACATAAAGAGAAAAACCAATGAATAAACTACCCCCCGTAATATAAATAAAACAAACTCAAAATACTTACATTTTAACCAAATCCTTAGCAATTTATATAATAAAATCCGCAAAAATCGTAAGAATCGCGTACGGATTTGATTAACCGGTCGCTATAGCACTTTTCAAAGACACTATATCGACTAATAAGGTTTGATGTATTCCAGCTTGTGGTTTTCTTACTTATTTACTTTTTTTGAGAAAGTGTCGAGTACTGGTCCAGTGTCAACTACTGGTGCGTTTACCTTACACCATTTTACTATATATATGACATAGAAACGTAATGATGGTATGATTAAATTGCTTACGCTTCCATCCGCCTTGATAGTGATGCTCTCCTTCGGCTCGGTGAGGGTGACGCTCTGGAGGTTTCCATTGTTAAATTGAGCCACCACAGAGAAGTTTCCATCGAGCATATCCTGGGCTAATATGTAATTACAGCTTCCTGGGAGATTCAAGTGGCGACCATCAAATGTTACGATATTTCCACCGTCTACGACAGTGCCGGTCTTGCTGAAAGGTGGTACTACGTCGGTCAAGTGCAATGTCGGTCTACAAAATCCAACCAAAAAGCAAGTGTTAACATCTCTTAACGTTTGGCATGCAGGTATACTTCGCCGCGGACTTAAAAGTGCAGCGGGCGTTTTTTCGTGAATATTGCGGAATTTTATTATTCAGTAAAATCGTAATAAATTGAAAACTAGTTCGTTTTTCTCAACGAAACTGTTTTTATTTTACACTTAAATATATACTCTATAGTTATTTTAACAAAAAAAAAGTACCAATTTAAATTTAACGAATTTACAAAACAGGACTTGCACTTTCTGAAGCTAGGAACTCGACAGAAGATCAACTAATTCAGAAAAAGACTGAGTATAGTTCTTATAAATTAAATTCATCCTTTTGCAAATCAAGTACTTTTACGTATATATTGTATTTAAAAAATATCAAACAACGTTAATTACGTAGTAAGAAATCAAATATGTTATTACAATTCATACGATTACATAATTACATATGGAGATGAAGATATGTATGAAAACTGTGCAGATAATTCAGTAATTCCATAATAATAATAATTCAAGGATAACCGTTTATACATTAGATTATACGTACTATTGTATATATTAGCATGTACATGTAACCTAGTTTATCAATAGTTCTTGAATTATTATTATCATTGAATTACTGAATTATCCGCACATAGTTTTCATACATACCTTTATCTCCATATGTAATTATGAAATTGTATGAATTATAATAAAATTGTTGATTTCGTACTACATAATTAACATTTGATTTACAGATGGATGAATTAAATTTAAAAAATCTATAACTCGATAAACAAAACTTCTGAGAAGAAACAATGCAGAGCGTTGCCTAGCAACACAAACACCATACATACAATGCTCATCGTATTTATACGATACCCGCCTCTCTAGCATAAATTTACTGAATATGTATTTTTACGTGACATGTGCTCCAATGATAGACTCCAAAAAAACGTAAAAGTATGTGGTCTGGATACAATGTGTTAACATAATTTTCAGTAAATATTGAGAAATATTCTCTGTAGCACGATAGGTGATTTTTTTGATCTGTAAAGTGATAAGCGTAGCTAGCTACGCTAAATACAATTTAATAACCATCTAAACTATGCAAATACGTTTGCAACAAATTAAAAAAAAAGTTGTTAATTGGTATAATATAAATTTAATCTATTAAAGTTTTCATAGTTCTTCTTTAAAATAGCTTGTATTTGTCTGGTTACCAGAAGAAATAAGAAACAAACTATTTTGGGAAGTTCATTCATATTCAACCATTATGTCTAAGTCACGACCTTGTAATATGCTACAGAATATATAATATCCTTGTTACGATTTTTTTATATGTTGCATCAAAAAATGTACAACAATAACTCATAGAATCTGCTTACTTTTGTTTCTGATCAAATTTTATTATTCTTGTATCACTACCACTAACAATGTTGAGTGTTTTGCACAGGAGAATTTTCTAACTCACCTATAAGCGTAGTACATTTCCAGGGGCGTTTGTAGCTCGTTGTTCTTTATTAAGTTGACAATCGAGAGTTTCAGGCTGGCTACACCCGGGAGGTAGGAAAGAAAACCTAAATCTATTGGCATACGTGTCTGGAGAAGGTCCATGAAACTGTCTAAAGTTACTTGAGACTCCAAAAGGGTGATCACGGATTGAATCGCGGCTACGGCCTTGCTGTACACCTTTTTCAGCTCGGCACCATCGTCCACCTATCGATCGTTAAAAAACGTGGGAAATTAGACATAATTACTCCTAAGAAACTTCTGGCTCGAAATGATATATATCTTAAAACAACTGGTCAGTAATTAAGTTGCTGTTCGCAAGGACCAATTGTTTCAAGATCGTTGAAAATTGTCGAGATGAAAATGAATTGAAATGGAATCGATGGTAGAACGAATGGAGAAATTGCTCGACAGTCGGTGTATTTAATTGCAATTTTTCGTGTACGTGTATATAGAACGCAACCCACGCAACTGGAACAGGCTGTACCTCCTGAATGATTCGGAATAGAAGAAAATATTATACGTAAAAGTTAACATGTTGGCTTCGAGTGCCACATACGAAGGGGTATCCAAAAAAACCAAACTAATTTTTTGGTGGGCTGAGCTTTTGTAATACAGCGTTTTTGCTTGTAGTACCGCATAGAGCTAGAATTCCTGAGTCAGTAAGTAAAGTGCCGTCGCTGAAGAAGATAAGGACTAGTTCTAGCAGAATTTACAGCGATAAGAATTTTGCGTAATCGTCGTTTTTGCAATAGCTGATTTTCGTGAACAGCGTGCGTTGATGAAATTCTGCTTTTTGCTCACAGAAAGTGAAACAGAAAATGCTTTGGGGAAAGTTAAAGTGTTTGAGTGGATTTCTCATTTAAAAAATGGTGAAATGCCAGTTAATGACAAACCTAGATCTGGTCCGAAATGCATGAAAATGTTGAAAAAATGGAAACATGAAAATAAGTTAAAAAAAAATATGTTTGGTTTCTTTTGGACACCCCTTCGTATATGTGGCATCCACACGATGACCTGTGGGTACGTGCACCGGATAAACAATATAATTTGTTTACAAGTGTTTACAGCTGATAATAAATTCTTTCTTTTTCCCACATTGAATCACGATACGAGTGTAAAAATTGTAATGTCGATATATTTAGATTTTTGTTTCAAAGTATATCATTCTGAATTATATTAGAAGCCTGTACATATTAACATATAAACTAATTAGCATTACATTATTAATTGTACTAAACATTTAATCGTAAAGTCTTGTAAATATATAAATACCTGAAGATAAATAAACCGTAATTGGTCTAATGTTTTTCGAACAACTAATATAATTTTGTATAAATCTTTTTACATTAAAAATGTAAACTATACATGTTATATTATAGCAGCGATCGTTTTATGAAGCGGGGTTGTTATTAAGGCTTAGAAAAACGAGTTTACAAAAATCACGCACGCTGTGTACAATTTCTTACGCGTGCTTCTGTTCAGTGACGGCACTTCGACTGGACTGCCAACGCGAAAGGGTTAATGAAGAGTTCAGCAAATTTACTAGAATTCTACGTGAGTGACTTTACGCAAAAGGCCAACGAAATCCTAAATAATCTGATATGATCGTTTGTACCAAAGACTGTTTTTAGTTGCAAAGTGACCATAAAATCTGTTGCGATTTTAGCCACCCGCATTTTTTATGAAGCGTATTCAAAAATGTTCTTGATAATGCATAGCATGAAAATCTCCATAGAGCGAGTTGCGCTTGCATTATGCTACGAAATCGGCTTTACATTGAAATTATTTATATATTTGAAATTTATAAATTGACGTACTAAAGGGATAAGATGATGGATGATGTCATATTGTCTTCGATCTACGAAAAAAGGAAAACTCACGCTCTCGTGCTTCGCGTGCTTCAGCACGTACTCGCAGGTGACACCTAACAATTCTCTGAGTTCCTCTGTGGGCAGTATCGCCTTGACTACATTGCAAAGGTCCTGGAGCGAATGGAGAACAGTCTCTGGAATCTGGAGAAGAGAGGAAAATGAATCGTTCTGCCGGATAATCGATTTATCATTCGAATATTAAAAATAAAATCCTAATCTTGAAGAGTAATAATCATTTTCTTGCTCGTCAAGACCACGATTTCATTTTTAATACAATTCACGGAGTAAGAAGAATAGGTGCACTATGTTACATTATCATTTAAATACTTCAGCATGAGAACTTTTTATTTGTTTCAGAAAAAGAACAACGTTTTAATCGTTACGCCTGTTCCTTTTCACCGATGTTAACGGAAAAATTTGAAAGTCAATAAAAAAAGTTTTTACAAAATAAATTAAGTGTTAAGAAAATAACCGAGGATAGATCGCTGAGTTTCTATATCACGAATGTTTTTCAGATCATTTTTTTTGTTTCGATGTCCCGAATTTTAGAAAATTTTCGCTACGATTGTATATTCTTCTTTATGTTCGTTTTTGTTCAACTGCATGTGCGTCATAGCAGTACTGTTGCGTGTGAAATTGTTTAGGGCGAAAGAAAAAAGAATTATATCTATATAGGTGTTCCTATATTTCAAGGAACGTACCTGGTAGTCAAGCAAATGAGACTGTGTATTTGATTAGTGATTTGATTAGTAATGACAATATGAATATCATTATTATAAAAATAATAATAATATTCGCCAAAAAGGAATTATCTATACTGACGCAATATAAATTCAACTACAGGTTTTTCATAACATCTTCTCCATCCTCCGCAAAACAAACAGAGCTTAGAGGACAATCAGGTGCGGTGTGACGTATAAGATTATAATTCAGTACCTGGAATTGATTTAACTCGTGGTACTTCTCCTTCAGGATCTCGTAAACGGGCAAAGCCTTGGCCTGGTTCACCAGGAGGTTCAAGAACTCTTCGAGATCATGTCTCAGCTGGCCAGTGGCCTTCATCAAGATCTTAGCCACGTCATGGCCCAGTTCGCTTCCCACCTCGAGGATCTCCTTGAGCTCCTTCTGGTGGGCGTTCAGGAGGTTTAGGAAGGCCTTCAGGTAGGTTAGGCCAAGGTTCAGTCCGGCGTCGAGGATCTCGGTTAAAGCATGGAAGATCTTATCGAAGGACTCCTTCAGTTTCGGGTAGATCACCTTGAAGGCTTCGGTCAGCTTCGAAACCATCTCGTCTAGCTGCTTCTGAAGGTCCTTTAGCTGCTCCGCGAGTTTCTTGGTCGTCTCCGTTAAAACCGTTATTATCGCGCCGAAGTGTTTGTTCCTTTGGTGAATAAATATTTGTTTAATTATTTGTTCATTTATTTACAGGTGCTATTTATATTATTCGGTATCTCTTGGTGTACAAAATAATAATAATAATAATTAATGAATGGAGATTGACATATGCATAGCGTTAAAGGAAACTTCAATAAACATAGGCCGGATGGTCAACTGTTTCTAAAATTTAATATAAACGTTTTTGTATGTTAGTATTGATTTATTTATTGGCTGTTATCGTCGCGTACGATATTGATCACGGTGTTTATAATCCGTGTTATTATAGGTTTTTCAAATAAAATTCACTCTTTTGCAAATCAAGCACATTTAAATAAAAATAATATTTTTTAAAATAAAATAATATTAATTACATAGTGAGAAATAAAAAATTGTATTATAATTTATACAATATATATATA
>JBCFXI010003107.1:970-12257 GCA_038496175.1 Ampulex compressa
ATTTGTAAATATATTTCGATCGATGGAGGATTAAAAATTGGCTATGATGAAGATATTCGTTGCTCATTAACTCGATTCACGAAGCTTTTGTCACTTTGGAAGCAAGCGAATGTAGAAACAAATCTCCTACAAGTTGCACAATTTGTAAATATATTTCGATCGATGGAGGATTAAAAATTGGCTATGATGAAGATATTCGTTGCTCATTAACTCGATTCACGAAGCTTTTGTCACTTTGGAAGCAAGCGAATGTAGAAGCAAATCTCCTGCAAGTTGTACAATTTGCAGATATATGTCGAGTCGATGGAGGATTAAAAATTGGCTATGATGAAGATATTCGTTGCTCTTTAACTCGACTCACGAAGATTTTGTCATTTTGGAAACAGGCGAATGTAGAAGCAAATCTCCTGCAAGTTGGACAATTTGTAAATATATTTCGATCGATGGAGGATTAAAAATTGACTATGGTGAAGATATCCGTAGCTCCAAAAAGCCTCCTCGCTTTTTAACTCGACGCAACAAACTTTCGTCATTTTCGAGACGAGTTAACGTGAAGGTGAATGTCCGGCAAGTTGTACAATTTCCAGCTATATTTCCACGGAGATCCCCTATCAAAGATCCATTTAAAAAGGAGAAAGAGATAAACAGAAGCGAAGGAGTACGAGGATCGCGATGGCGCCCTTCCTCTCCCGCCTCCCTCGCAGAATTTCGAGGCGAAGAGCCGCGCAAGAACGCGACCGAAGGTAACCCGGCATTATCGGGATTATTCTGAAGGGGGGGGGGGGGGGGTTTACAAAGCGGCCCGATAAAAAGCCCCGTAGGAAAGGGCGGCCCAAGTGAATTTACGAGGGGCAGCGGGGCCACAATTAAAGCGTCTTCAATTAAAAGTTCAGGACCCCGCAGGGCGATGGAATTCCCCGATTTCGGCCGGCTCTCCGCTTTTTTCCCGCCCGCTCGCGATTCTTCTTCCGGGAATTGGAAGGGAGAGGGACCTCCGCGAGGCACGGAAGTGGCGAAGGTTGAAAAGGGAAAAGGGACGTAAAAGGAGAACAGGAAAAAGAGGGACATAGGGCTACGCGAATACTGTTACTCCTACACCTCTACTTGCTCCTGTATTATGATAAATAATTGTGTGTGAAAGTGAATACCACGGCCAATATATATTATATATCGATAAATAATTTAAATGTATTTATTATCGTTACATAAATCCTTTGGTCACGAACTTGGAAACGCGTTTTCTTTTTTTTTTAATTCATTTTCCGGCACCGACTGCTGGGTCAGTTGGCCCAGGACTAGTTTAAGGTGGGTTCCGAACCACCAGAGCTACGGCATGCATATCATTTGGAAAAACCAGAGGTGATGGGTCGGCGGGTTTCTAACCCGGATCTGCCGCGTGGCAGTCTGAGCCTCTATCCACCACACCACCGTAGCTCCTGGCGCGTTCTCATTATGACGCGTATGCGTGTTTTCATTATGAATGCATGTGGCATGCTTGAAGACCCAGAGGTGAAGAGTCTCTAAGAAGAATCCAATACAGAGAATCGAAGAGGTAGATGCTCGTCTATCAAGAGTCGTGTACCAAAAGTCGTGCGTAGAGAATCGGTGCATAGCATCGAAAATTTTCGAGCATCCAACAGTTGCTTATACAGTGTCGAAGCGTAGTCCATATATCGTTATATTTAATTCCTTTTATTCGAAGTGATTTATCCCCACGTGTAAAGCAGGAAAGAGACGTTGGAGCAGAGGAAGACTCCAGGGGAGAAGTCGAGCGAGAGAGCGGGTTACGTGGAAGGAGGAAACGAAGGGGGGGCCGAGGGCGGACTCTTTTAAGAGGAGAAATAAGAGCGACTTGGCTCCTTATCTAGATAGGCCGCCATTCCGGCTCGAAGTGGAGGACCGAGAAACGCCAGCGACAAAAAGTCGCGAACACGGCGGAGGAGCTCGAGGGTGGGATAAATAACTGCTGTATTAAGATTTCTAATCTAAATGAACGTTCGTTCCGGTCGAGCGGTTTATCCTGGCGCGGCCAGCGTCTTCCACGATCTCTTTGAACCTCTTAACGACGCCGGATTCTAGGATCGCAACTATAAATATCGATGGGGCATTTTGTAATATCCGTAGGTCTATCTGCGGGAACCAGAGACATGGTTTCTCGTTTTTTAATCGATTGATATAGCCTTAAGAATAATGCCCGATTCTTGGATCTAACCGAGCGGCTATTCGTACACTTTATACTTTAATTCTCCATCTGGTCTCGTGGAGTCTTGATCCTTAGTTACTTCAGTCTCCGATTTTTTCCACGCCATTTTTCTGAACATGGCGTAATATACTTAAATTTTACAATATTTATTTCGTTTTAATCCATGATTTAGTGACGATTTCATTATTAGAGCCACACACCAATGGTGCAAATTATTATTATTCGACACAAACATGTGGATGAGATCAATTTTAATGCTTAGGAAGACTGTTTTTCTTCTGGTTTTACAAATACGTCGTTATTTCTCGCAATATCTAAGCGTTATTTATCGAGGATAATTTTTATCGATTAGCCCTATAATTCATCTATATTGTTCAAATAACTTTCTTAATATTAAAATTTCAGGGTTATGTCGTGTTTTATATCGAGAAATCTGCACGTTTATACCGAATACTAACGTGAGAAATGCTCGCAGTGTTTAAAACAGAACTCATTTTGCGCTCAGGTTATTTTTGGTAAAGTTATCCGACGTAGAACCTACGATTCAAGATGGAACAAGGGTCTGTAGTTTGCATGGCGCATGAAAGATTATCCAGACATGATAGGCGGGATTCGAAATCGAGTCTTCCACGTGGAAATCCGAGCTTCTATCTTTCACGTCATCCTAGTCCCCGACATCGGTCTCTGACGGCACAAAAGGTGTTTTTAGTTCTCTTTCTGCGGCATTCTGCAGGATTCCTCGAAATTCTACGGAATCTACCATTCCGCGTACCTTCATCTTGATAACCTCCTAAGGCGTTACGGACATTCGTGAACTCGGTCCTCATTAATATGACATTTACGTTCTTACGAAGCATTAAAAATACGAGCGAAAGATAAGAAACTTGGGGGTGAATTATAAATTCCTACATATCTGCCTCTCTCACGAACGATAGTAAACCTCTAAACTCTGTAATTATATTAGGAGTCATAGGAAAATCTACGCATTCCTTTACATTTCATAACCTACCAAAAAATGTACAATCCTCCCACGCGTAATCTGAACAATAGTCGAACGAAGACTAAGCTTTAAGAAAAGAAACTCGTACCTTCTAACAGATCCTTCCAGCAATACCATTACTTCTCCTCACTACGATACACGTATCTTTATAAATCACTGACAAACCAAAAAAAAAAGAGCAAGTGAGCTCCGAACAAGTAATAAACCGAACGTAGTTTACGAGTGTACACACCAATATCAGTTCTTTTCGCAAACGGTCGTCAACTTTTATAGGCAGTACTCCTGCGCGCCCATGCAATCTGGCCGTTTACATTCATGAAACATGCATATACGTTCCGCAGCGTCGAAAGAATTAAACGCCAGGGAAGGCGGTTAAAGCGTTTCGGCGCGCATCCTCGAGGAAAGTCGTTCCCAACCAGCCAGCTTTTGAGCGGTCCGGCCAAGTGGGCCGATAAAAGTATCCGGAATCGAGGAAAGTTGCCTTTATCGCCGCGACGTTGCTTCCCGATCGCCATCGAGGCGGCCCACGCGAAAGATGCTGATGCCTGCGCGAGCGCCCGACGATAAAAATCTCGAAAGTTGCCTCCGCCCGGCTTAATGGTAAATACGCGCGACGTCGTTCGCCGAAAAGGAACGATTATTCGCGGGAAGGATAGTCCGCCTCGCGGTGCTTGCGGAAAGGGGCGAGTCTGTTTTGCCGGATATTCCAGGATTTTTCAACCGGGAGAGAGCGAGCGTTTATTCTTATCTCTTATCGTGGGGGAGATTAAATCAATTAGGACGCTCGGTTGATTATCGAACGAGTTGCTCGTTGGATGATCGAGTTTTCCTTCGTTTTGTCCGGGGGAAGGGTTTTTAAGCGATCTGTTTTTCTACTTTAAATGGATTTTTTTTTAATTCCGCAGATTGCTTGGTAGAACTGCAGAGTAAAGGGTGGAAATTATTGTATACGCAATGAAATGCTCTTTATCGTATCTTCATGGAGTTATTAAGATAACTCGAAGCACCGTGGTTAGTATGTCTATTATATTATATTTCTTTAAATGCGATGTCCATGGAAGTAGATTTTTTTCTCATTTTAACTTTTGATACCTAAAATAGCGAGGACGCTGTTTGCAAGATTGTGTCTGTCACAATTCTGCTGTTCAATTTTTTTTTCTTTCTTAAAGACGCTCGAATCTTAATAAAGGAAATTTACGATCACTAACATATGCTTTTATACTCATCGTCCTTGCATTATACGGCCTTTTTACGCTCCGACCAGAATGATCGTAATATCGATCGAGTAAAGAAGAAGGAAGGAATTGAGTCGTGAACCTATGAAGAAGAGTGTAGAGATTACGAGTCGGCCAGAGAAGCTTCACGGAAAAGGGCTATAATTTAAAGTTCGAATTATAAATTCAATAATCCCGATGCAGACGGTTAAGCCGCGGACGCGCAATTAGTGCGATTCGCTTATAGTTTTCCCGCTGCGCCGCAATTTTTTTCCCCGTAATCCGGAAATCCCAAAGCCCCCGATAATTACGCTTGTCGTACAGCCGATACGTCAAACTCGGTAACAAGTTTCTCTCCTTTATAGACAGTTCTGCCATCCTGGCCGCTACGTCATCTCTTGCGCATTACAACTTCTATTACTGCTTCTGACTTATTTGCGGACGAAGCTTATGATAAAAACTCTGCCGTGTAAATTCTATCGTTGAGTCCTTGTGTTTATAGAATATTTATTTGAATTCTTTAATTTTTATTATTGAACTCTTTCATCGCTTATTACGGTTATTTATCGAAAATCTGGTTGTTCAATAATAAGACCACTGAAGGGTTAAAAATAACTGAAAGAATTTCTAATCTCATTATATAGAGTTTAGCTGCCCTACTTACTTACTCTTTTTATTTTTGATAAGCATTTATAGTTCCGATATGCAAGAATAGTAATATTAAATATTTAACTTATATTTAAAAAATAAAATGGCTTCCACGAGGACATCACGATATGTCCTCTTTCCTCAGATATGTCCTCTTTTAATGAGAGAGAAAAACACGATAACCTTAACATTAAACCTACCAGCCACTTTCCAAAAATGCCTACTTACGAAATACAGTAATTTTTCTAAAAAACGACCAGCTGGTCATTTGAATCGATTCGGTATATTTAGCGTTAACAAGGCATGCGTTGCCATAAACACTGCGCATGCGCAATGAGATCCAAGAACGTGCGGGTTCGTACAAGTCTTCGCTATAAAAGCCCAGGTGGCCTGAAGGACCGCGAGCGCGGTCGGTCCTCGGCGCTTCTTTCGCCTCGCAGATCGCGGCAAAACGGTAATTGGATTCGCTATCGAAATCCGTGGATTCCTGAGGCAAATGCCGCATCGATGAGCCATAGCCGGCCGATAGAGGCATGCTCGGCAATCGGGCCGCCTATTAAATCCGCCGGGGCTGAACTTCAATTTCCCCGCGCGCGCGGCATCCGCATGCGAATAATTTCGCGGACGCACGCTGACGGATATGTGGCCGCGGTGGCGACGTCGAGCAAATAGAATTGGCGTGACGAAATTAATTACTTTTTCCCCGCTCCTCTTTTTTTCCTTCCCGCCCCCTGCTCCTCTCTTTCTTACTCTTTTGCGCGGTCACTTTCTCTCTCGCTTTCTCCTCTGCGCGCACGCGCATGCGCGTGCTTTCCCTTTCGCGTGCTCTTTCTAGCGCGTGCTGTCTTGCGCGCCTTCTCTCTCTCTCGCGCGGTGCTTCTGGCGCGTGCTGTCTTGCGCGCGTGCTCTCTCTCTCTCGCGTGCTCTCTCTCGCGTGCTGTCTTGCGCGCGTTCTCTGTCTCGCGTGCTCTTTTTGGCGCGTGCTCTCTCTCTCGCGTGTTCTCTCTCGCGTTCTCTCCCTCGCGTGCTCCTTCTGGCGCGTGCTGTCCTGCACGCGTGCTCTCTCTCGCGTGCTGTCTTGCGCGCGTTCTCTCTCTCGCGTGCTCTTTCTGGCGCGTGCTGTCTTGTGCGCGTGCTCTCTCTCTCGCGTGTTCTCTCTCGCGTGTTCTCTCTCGCGTTCTCTCCCTCGCGTGCTCCTTCTGGCGCGTGCTGTCCTGCACGCGTGCTCTCTCTCTCGCGTGCTCTCTCTCGCGTGCTATCTTGCGCGCGTCCTTTCTCTCGCGTGCTCTTTTTGGCGCGTGCTGTCTTGCGCGCGTGCTCTCTCTCTCGCGTGCTTTCTCTCGCGCAGTGTCTTTCGCGCGCGTGCTCTCTCTCTCGCGTGCTTTCTCTCGCGCAGTATCTTTCGCGCGCGCTCTCTGTGTCGCGTGCTCCCTTTCGCGCGCTCTCTATCTCATATACCCTCTCTGTCGCGCGGTTTCTATTCTCCTTTCCCCTTCGGTCCACCTCGCAATTCGGCCCTTAAGATCGCCGAGCCACGAGCCGATTCATAAATTAATTAAGCCAACCTGGGCGTCGAGTCGCGATAATCCCAATTTTTCCTTCCATCCCGCTCCATCCTTCCACAAAATTAAGCAATCGTCCCAAACGCCGAGACCGAACCCGCTCGGCTTATATATAAAACTTTTCCATTCCAATGCTAAAACCGCCCAACCGGATAAACCTATCGAATCCATAAACTCTTAGAAAAATCAGCTCAGCCTCGTGATCGCACAATCTCCACAATTTCCCACAGTACACCATCACATTAATCTACCCGCACGCTACTCACTCCTTTCCTTATAAACACACACTTAAACGCCTATAACCACCGCGCACTTCCATTATCTAACCCCCGTACATCATAACCAAAAAAAGTATCTCATCGCTCGGCCTCGAATGATCCCGCGAGCTCCGAGATAACGGAGGATCCGATTCCAGGAATCCCATTCGGGGCACTTTGTTATAATGCCCGCCGAGAATTATCCTTGCCTCGCAGCCTCGTTTCAAGCGATTCCGTGGCGAAATTTTCGAATTCCCCGACCAACCACTCTCCTCTCTCTCTCCCTCTCTCTCCACCCAACCCGCTCCACCGCTTCCGCTTCCGACGAGCAACAAAAGCGGAATAAAATGAAAAAGAGGGATGAAAGAGCCGCCGAGACGAGGAGGCCGGCGGAGCCTGGAGGAGGCGCTCGAGGGGTTGGACCAGGGGCGGGGGAGGGGGTGGAGGCTCCTCGTAGGAGGGACGAGCTATGAAATACGACTCAGCTATCCCCGACGCCAACCGTCGACGTTCCTGGAGGCGCTGCACGGGGCGTCGGGACGCACCTAATGCGGATACAATGGTCGACAGTTGTTGCCGGCTACGGCGCTTCTTGCGCCTCGCTTTTTACCCGTCGCCAGCGACGAGCAGCTGTGCTCCTTCGTTGCGCCACGGAAAAATCGTTGCGCCCGGCGGTAATAAGTTCGTTTCGAAGCTCCCTCGGCCGTGAAGCCTCGGAGGCCGCACTTTAATTATACGCCCAAAGAAACCGGTCCGAACTTCGCGGTGCGCCGGACGATAATCACTTCGGATTATTTCCGACGTGATTCTCCGAGGCGGAATCGCGATGGATGCGCTGCGGGGATGCGTCGATTGTTTTTGGGCCTACTCTTGCTTGAATTAGTGATAAAGCTGGTAACCGTGTCGCGGACACGTTTTCTATTGAGTTTATGATATTTCCAAAAGAAAAGAGGGCGAAGAGAAATTTTTATAGATCGATACTCGGTGTATAACTTTGCTTCGGTTTGCTCGAAATTCGAGGCTTTATCGTAGAGAAATTGATTGTACATTTGTGATTCAAAGTATCGTTCTTCGTAGGCCACGGCGGAGGAAACGTTGTGAAACTAATATATATATATGGTTTTTGAACTCCTGAATAATCGATCTTTGTATCTTAATAGTATATCGAAACCGTTTATTTTATGCTTTTACTACTTCTAAGATGTTAACACGATCCAAGGTTCATATACTCGTATTTACTATATCCCTTCAGATTCCTAATAATCTTACAAAAATCCTATATATCCTCCTTTACATCTACCATTCTTATGTAACTCTCTCACCTCATAGATTCACCCCTCACGATCCCTCTGACGAATCGCAGGATTCCTTAAAATCGTCTCCTCGCACAGCTAAGCTCTCACCGATCGCACCTTCGTCTCCCCCTCTCCATAACTACACGCGTAACCATTCCCAGGACTACCCTCCACCCACGTAACCGCTCTCTCAAGTAGCCAAGCCTCGCGCCTTAATTCCCCCCCGAGGTCCTCCTACGACGGCCTTCGCAAAGCGCCGATATCGTCCTCCATAATAATCCTTCCCTCGAGAAATCCGGCGCAGGGGAGGGGGGACACTAGATCGTATCCCTGTTAGAAGGTCCGGGAAGAGCGTCGAAAGGATTAGGAATCCAAAGTGCGCGACTGCCGGGTAATCCAATAACCTCCGTGGACATTTCCCGGGAATTTTCCCTCTCGATGGGCCGGGGGAGGAAAAATAGCTGGCTCCCATACGGGCGCGCGGGCACAATGGCGCGCCAGTAAATCAGGGCGGGCTCGAGTATAAGTGAAACGTATAAAACCATTACGGTTATCCCTCGCGCTGCCGGGAAAGCCGGCTGCGTCATTAGGATCCGCGAAATGGTCCTCGTATTGTTGTACCACGTTCCATTTCCACGTAGCGCGGAAGCATTTTCGCACCTAGCGCGAGGCCTCGCCTAACGGCGGCCTCGTTTCGCCGATGGAACGGGCCGCCATCGTATAGGTGCCTGCAGATCGGCCGATTACGTTACGCGGAAAATCGTTGGCTGGCTTGCCTTAACCCTTTGCAAACGAGGGGCCGCTGGATAGGCGTGCTCGATGAGCTCGAATATTCCCCGCCAGCCACTCGCTTGTTCCGTCGACTTGGGAATTGGCCGGATTCTTGAAGAGGCGCTGGCTGGTCCTTTGGTCTATCAATGGAGTTGCGAGCTCTTGTACCCTTGAGTCGTTTAATTGTGATTTGTGAAGAAATTGGCGATATGGTTTTTTGAGATTTTGAGTAAAAAGTAGTTTTTGCTCAGTGTGACTATTAACCTATTGGAGATTTATATCGAGATCCGAATATAAATCTTGGATATAATGGTTTTTTTAATAGTTTGTTTGCAAGGTGATTTAACAGTAATATTCTTTGTAGATTGACTCGGATGTCTCTTCCGTGATGGGATTCTTATGAGGTCGATGTGAATTTCTTGATTTTTCGAATAGAAATTTTTAATGAGCCTTCGCCTTGAATTCGTTATCCGCGAATAATTATCCGATATTAATTTTACGTGAAATAATTAGCTTCGATAATGAGTATTGGGTAAAAAATTGCTGGGTCGTGGAACGCGTATTTTGCTGGTGCAAGAATAATACGGAGCGTGCGATATAATTTCGTAACGTTGGGTCTGTTGCGCGACAACTTCTGAGATCTGCATTGTCTCGATCGTTCTTCATCTTGAGAAAATACGAGGACGCTTTTTCTCGATGAACGAGGAAAGAAAGTCCTTTGAAAAGGCGTTTCACACCGTGTTCGGTGTACAGTTTGGTAAAACAGACGATTTTCACGCATCGCGGAATTTGTGTTGTGCTCGTGGCAGTAACGTGCCGCGAAACGAGCAGTCTACACGCATCATGCCCGTACGCATTTATTCTCGTAGATTAGATCGATCAACGGGTCACCTTATTCGCTCGAGCAGCTTTATTTTCTTTTTCTTAAAACTATCATTAGAAACTGATTAGAAACTAAAAAGTTTCAATGCTCAACCGCATGATTTATCGGCCATAGGAAATTAACTGGGAATAAAATATTTTGCCTAATTATTTACGCATAATTATTTACTGCAATAGGGAAAAAATCTTCGATCCAATGCTTACGACATCGAAATATCCGCCATTGTTTCCTACAATTGCAGGATGGAACGTTCTTTCCGTGGTTCTGCATTTGTCATCCTTTCCAGAGCCACCCTGCATCCTCCCCTCTCTTGAATTAGTCCCCAGGTTTGTTTGAAACGGCGCAAATGTCCTCCTGGCGAAAAAAGGACCCGACGACAGGTACACCGGTAAACCGCGAACGTTCGTTGGACAAAAAAGCGGAGAAGAAGAAACCAGCCGACCTACGTGCGCACACGTACATGCACATAGAGAGTGTAATGCAACTACACTACACTGCAGAACGCTGCAATACAATACAGTACAATACGATACGATACAATGCAATGCAATGCAGTACAATGCAAAACAATGCAATACAATACAATGAACTGCAATACAATAGAATATAAAAGAATACAATAACTCACGTTTGTCCCGCCTTCTACTTGCTCCTACAATGTTTTCGAAAATTGGTCTTGCAGAGCACTGCACTCGTAGATGAATAGGGTGTCTGAATAAAAAAGTGAGGATACAATACAATACAGTGCACTGCAATACAATAGAATATAAAAGAATAAAATACTCACGTTTCTCCCTCCTTCTACTTGCTCCTACAATATTTTTGGAAATTGCTCTTGCAGAGCACTGCACTCATGGATGAATAGGGTGTCTTAATAAAAAAGTGAGGATACAATACAATACAGTACACGCACGCACACACACAGAGAGAGACACATATGCGCGCATACCAGCGAATCGACGCGGGTCCTCGTCATTCGCAAAGCACGTTTCTTTCTCGTCCTGACAAATAAGCGCAATGAAACAGCTTCGCCGAGGCGTGCCTCCATGCGGCGCTGGTATTTTATAGTCCACGTTATTTGCCCCGGATAAGCGAAAAACAAGCCCGGTCGTCGCAACGTTCGTATCGGGATTAAGCTCCCACCCTTCCAACCTCACCGACCGAATTTCCCTGGTTATTTATATCGCCGCGGGTAATTAAAGAGAGCGGGAATAAGTTTACGTGGAAATACGGTTCTTCCCTTTGTAAGCAAGTAGTTAGGTACATCGTTACTTTACTCGTGGAAATTATGTAACGCAATGCACGTCTCTCTGTCTCTTTGATTAATTACGTAGGAGTAAGAGAGATGATAGGAGTCAATGTGTGTAATGTGTATATATATGCATTGTGCATGGTAAATTGTAAAACAATCTATCTTGGTTTCACAATTTATTTATATAAAAACCAAGGTAATA
>JBCFXI010003109.1:0-12239 GCA_038496175.1 Ampulex compressa
GGCCATTCTGGTCCAACACCTTTTGCCATCTTTCTGGCAGTAACATAATTCCCCTCTCATAAAAGTTTTGGTCCTTGCTGGCAAAAAACTGGTTCAGGTGGTTTTACTTAATGAAATGACTTTCCGAACAACCCAATATTATCAATATCATCTACATTGCATTCGCTATCACTGTATTTATCAGTATCCGGAATCTGAGGATGTAATTATATTTATTTTTCTCTTTCTGAAGAATTTCAGCTCTTCCTCGTAGCTGTTATTTGAATTTCTATAGGCCTTGTAAAAGGTTTTTTTTTGTGTATTGCCATATGGTTCACTAAGAAATTACCCATTTTTCTTTTCAACGTTTCAAAAAATGAGGGCAAATATTTTAACACAAAAAGACTTTAATTATTCGTCACTACAGGAGAAATGTTTGAAAGGGAAGAAATTACTTCCGAATTTCACACGCTTGCTTGGATACTTCGTTTCTAATGATAAATTTTCAATCGAATGCATGTGCCGAAACATTTCGCTCTAAACGTGCTTATCTTCTGCTACGGGACAATAGACTTAAATTCCGAGGCGTTCAAGCTGAGAGCAGTAGTTCGAGAGCCTTCGCGAAAACCTAGCTGACATATCTGGGTTTCATGGCGTTCAACGTGTTAAGAAATTCGCCCAATCCCTTTAAAAATTCGCCCAAGGCCACTACTCGATCCGCCTCATCCCAGGGGAGTGTCGCGTAGACGCGCTTGACCCAAAACTGTATTTTAGATCGTTATAAAAATTACGCTATAAACTTATTTTAGATCGTCATAAAAATCGTTATAAACGATAGTTCGTAACACACTTCACGATGTATGCGTGAAGTAATACTTGGAAAAAACACACTTTATATTATTCCGCCATTGTATAATAGATTAGTCAGGAGAGAGACAGAATAGTGACGAACGGATAACGTCATAGCATTATATTATAACAGAATTATTGTTTCACGGAGGAACACACTGAAGCTTTATTCGTTTATAAATAAAATTTATCTGTCCGATGATACTGCCGGAGTTTATCCAGCTTTGCCTTAACGCAATGCACCCCCCAAACGTATTATTTTAACCGATTTTCCATTCATGCTGATTAGATTATTGCATATCGATGAGAATGATAAAATATCGAATTAAATTATGGTATAAATCATTAAAAAATATAATGCGCGACATATTCATTTGACCTACCGATGACGGTTGCGGCGTAAATATAAAGAGACGATACTAAACAACAGCCTACATTGTAAGGATCGCACGAGTGATACTTCTCGTCATTTGATTTTGTCTCGTAATTGTCATGTGATCATCGTAGACTTTCTCTAAAGAATATTTGGTCCACACGTGTGACAATATTACTTTATGATATTGCCCATGTTGTCAAAGGTATCCCATTCGAAAAGATTTTTGATGATTCGTCATGTAAAACGTACAGGTCGTCTGAGGGTAATCGTTGTGGAATCATGTCCACCGATAAAACGGAGATGAATTCCAAAGATGTATTGTCCTTCTTAGATAAATGCAATTGGAAAAACTCTCGGTCATACAATTGCATAATGGATAAAAAGCCTTTTTATTCCCTGAAAAGAGACGGAAGGGGCTGAAAGAGATGCCTGAAAATCGATTCAAGCAAATACAATGCTATCGAAAATATTATCGAGCGTACTCCATTTTATTATTGATCAGCGATTCATATCGCTGCGTTAGATGGAAATTTTAGTAAATATTACATATATAAATATATAAATATAAATATGTATATATATATAATACGCGATATTTACCTGAAATAGGAATAATAAGGAGTAAAGCAGCAGTTCTAGTATATAAGACCACGCATGTACGCATAAGATTAATTCTTGGTTTTGAATTGCGAGTTTTAGAGAATTATTGTGAAGAAGTGGGACGCCCAATTTCATGCCAAATCCAGACTCTCATTCATCCGCCAACAATAGTTTTAATAATCTTTATATATATTCCAATTCTTTTTATAATAAAGCATATTTTTACCAACATCATTTTATCTACTACATATATGGCATCTAATAAATGTAGAGAATTATAACTGCTAAAGCAGTTATCCTCGTTGCTCCACCGAATTTATTCATTTTAATACACAATACTCGTTTTGTGGAGTTTTATGATAGTGTTACTTCACATTTTTGATTCCACTATTCCACTATTTAGAATTCCAAACGAAGAATGCATCGTTATTATTGATACATATACTTATTATTATTATATACTAATTATTATTGACATATATCGTTATTGAAATTACATTTTCGTGAAACAAATAAAAATATCATGAAAAATTAACTTAACGTCCAAACGATAATCTGTCGATAACAACGATCGATGCCACATCGCGTACGATCGAATGTTATTGCAAGTATTCGATCGTTGATTATAAATCATGCTCTACATTTTTCCATTCAGTTTTCATTTACTCGACGTGTATAAGATCGAAGAATTGGAGGGCGCCATAAAACGTGGACCGGGAGATTTTAGTTTCATTCTGAATTCGCCTCGCGCTAATCTCAGGATTTTGTTGCGCGGCGGTTAATACCATAATCTGTTGCATTTAATTTCTGCCCAGGTGCCACGGATTTCGCTTCCTCGACTGGCTTTTTTCCCGAAACTTCATGCTTTTCAAGCTCCTGACGCACACATACTCCAATATTGTAATTCTAGTTGGCCGGTTCATGTGTTTCCGAATATTTTATAGTGCTTAATACCGAAACAGTGACGGAAACATTTTCATGGTATAAATCACGAATGGGAATGGCGTCGATATATGCGGAAACTAACGGATTTAGCATGAATCTGGAATACACACCAAAATACGGGGGTATATACTTGTCCAGAAATGGGCAAAGACCATTAATGGATACAAATAGCGGATAATAGCGGCAAACGAGAGACCATTAGACATTGGGTCCGGGCGTTTTGCTTAGTCACTGTTTTAGTTCTGCCCTATATTACGCGGAAGCCTTAGATTCATGTTCTCTCTTGCTACGACCTTAGCAAAACAGGAATATGCCGTCCTGTATAACGAATCGAAATGAACTTTGGAGTCATTTGAAAATTAGAATCATTCGCACGAGAAATATTTATGCACCTCGTTTTTCTATATAAAAAATCATAAAAGAAAAACTCTTTTCGATTCATTTTCTCCACCGACTGCTCAGGTCATTTGGCCTAGGCCCAGAAAGCAGTCGACAATTCCCCTGTTAACACGTTCCATTGGTATATATACGGTTCTCTTTCAACTTTTCGCTCAAACCATTAGAAACTCTCATTTCCGCAAAAAAAATTTCGGAAAATTCCTTAAAAACTATTTCTTAAAGTATCGTGAAAACAGTAAAACACCTCTCAGATGAAAAACCATTTATTGTAACAACCCAGAGCACAAGGAGCGAACAAGACGCAAAAAAAATTCCGAAAAAAAGTTTCGAAAAATTCCTTAAAAACTATTTCTTAAAGTATCACGAAAACAGTAAAACATCTCTCAGATGAAAAACCATTTATTGTAACAACCCAGAGCACAAGGACCGAACAAGACGCAAAAAAAATTCCGAAAAAAAGTTTCGAAAAATTCCATAAAAACTATTTCTTAAAGTATCACGAAAACAGTAAAACACCTCTCAGATGAAAAACCATTTATTGTAACAACCCAGAGCACAAGGACCGAACAAGACGCAAAGGTAAAAAAGCAAAGTAACCAAAAATCGATCCAGGAACATCTTAACAAACACGTCCCTTCTATTCTAATCGCTTTAACGCCCACACGCGCGTGCTCCTCGCTCAATTTTTCGCCGTGGATAAATGTTTAATTCGCCCTAATGCACGTTAGACGGATTCCGTGTTCCGGTTCCTAATCGTATTGCTCGTGGCGGAACGGAAACCGGGCACTGCTGTTGTAACGCAAAAAGAAGTATGCGTTTGCATATGTGCAGGATGTACGATACCGTGCTGCTGCGGCACGGATACGTGCCGTTATTTGCGGCATTACTAACGAGATTAACGTTAGTACAATATGGTGCTGGGTCGCAGAGATCACGCACCTGCGCCATGGAATCGGACAGGCAATTCGTAGGGGCACGTTTGATATGGTAGCCTGTCAGTTTACCGAAGCGTCCGCTCATATAGAATAGCCGTCTATATTACATCACATCCTCCTTGAAATATAATCTCTGTCGCCGAGAAGGGCCGGGGATGGCCGCACGTGGCGGATATCGCACCTGTTTTTCGTCTGTGTGTGCCTGCTGTGTACGTGTCTGTGTGCGCGCGCGCGCGCGCGTGTGCTGCTGATCTATCTCGAACATCGCTTTCGCGAGACGTGATCGTTCTCTAAGAATAAGGAGCGCCGCCATCTTTTCCCGATACGCGATCGTAGGGTTGAAATGGCCTAAAGCGGAAATGTCGATGGTCTCTGAACTTCGTTATGTGTATCGATGTAATTATCGATGCGTATCGGTATATCTCGTTTTAGAATATTCTTGCGAATTATTTTGCAATCGACAAGGAGCGTTTGGAATATCGTGCGTTTTGCACGGTGAAGTAGGTGTAATTTGATTTCTTTTATATTTTGATGGCTCAAGTTATTTTGATTTGTATATTCATATAAATCATATATTTAATATATTTTTATTTATGCGTTATATCTTGTTTTACAGTATTCTTGCGAATTATTTTGCAATCGACAAGGAGCGTTTGGAATATCGTGCGTTTTGCACGGTGAAGTAGGTGTAATTTGATTTCTTTTATATTTTGATGGCTCAAGTTATTTTGATTTGTGTGTTCGTATAAATTATATATTTAATATATTTTTATTTATGCGGTATATCTTGTTTTACAGTATTCTTGCGAATTATTTTGCAATCGACAAGGAGCGTTTGGAATATCGTTTGTTTTGCACGGTGAAGTTGGTGTAATTTGATTTCTCTCATATTTTTGTGGCTCGATTTGTTTTCACTTGTGTGAATCGAGTGAACTTGATTTTTCTCTTTTTTCTTCTGTAATATCTGTATGTCTTCCCTATTTGTGTATATAGGTTATAATTTGATCGATCACAGCGTTAACACTGCTAATTGATTATTCAGAGGAACCATTGTTTAAGTAGGGTTCAAAAGATTTTTAATCTCAATTGTTTGATACCCAACTATTAACGATTCTCGATTATATCCGATAATTCAAGGTCTATAAGAAATGGTATGCACAAGTTATATAAATGTATGTTTGTATAAAAAAAATGTTTTATGAAACTGATCTCTGGTACCCTTCTGTCACTTTGTTACGTGACTCTGTAAAGAAGAAACGGCGCAAGGACCTCCGCAGGAATCATCTTTTCAAACGTTATGAATTTACATATTTGACATTATAATGGAAGAAAATGGCATTTCAGCACATAGAGCGTCTCCAATGCTACCTATCACATATGATTAGTTCCTAATTCTTCTACAACAGGTTTCTTATAAGTTTGACCCTCGAAAAAAAGAAAATATTATTCTAATGCTGACATTTGGCTCTTTTGACTACTGCGTTTGCTGATCACTGATCTAGGACCTACTGTCTAAGGTGTGTTCCGGAACTACCAAAGCTATAAATGTCACACGGAAAAACTAAAGGTGATAGGATGAATTCGAAGCCAGGTGTCCTGCGTGGAAATTTGAGATTCTATTCACTAAACCACCATAGCTCTCGTTTGTCGTTGTTCATGTACATTCAGTTCACTCCCGAGCTGGACTTATACGCGTTAATGAATACCGCACATCTTTATCGTGCAATCTTCCTTACATATGCTTGTATATACCTTATAAGAGTTGCGCGGTAACTGGAACTTTGAGAAGCTACTTTACAGAGGACAGAGGCATACATTATGAATATTTCTTGGTTAAAATTACCACCTCGCTTAGCGTGGAAATATTCAGGAACTCGCGCGCGATTCCCTCAGGAAGGTATTACGTTATAATGAGATTTACTATATTCACAGCCTCTTGGTTAATAAGAATTGATCAAAAAATGTTATCGTTCACACGCCATAGTTTAAAGCGTTACGAATATTTTCTTGAATTATTCGTGATTCGAAAATTAAAGTATATAACCTACAGATGCGTATGACATTTCTTATTCACTTACATAAAGCACAGTATTACAGTTTTAAGTACTGTAAGGTATACATATGCGTAGTTAGTCAGAATATGAATGACCGTGTGCATTGTGTGCGTGAGATAAGAACGCCTGGTCAATGAATAAGAGATAGAGACGAGGAATAATTAAAGCTCTTATACTCGTAGCATCCAATGTACTTTAATAATTGATATGATATTTGAATTTTATTTTAATGTCTAGAGAATTCGATGTAAATTGTAAAATATTTGCTTTGGTGCACGTATTTCTTTAAATTAATTTTCTATTAAATTATACCTATCTAAAATAAGCGTTTCCGAAATAATTGAAACATGCGTTATTAATACTTCATTATTTAGGCATGAGCGGCATTATCATTGACCGTGTTACGCGATGGCAGTACATAAATTATGTAGTAAGCGATTAAGATTGTACGAGTTTTGTGTAGTTTTTAATATAGAACACTTTGATTAAGCACCTTGCTTTAGATTCATTACGCGTGTGTTTGTTAACCGTACAAGCAAGGATTAATTTTGATACTCGGTCCTGCAGTATTCAGACGGATTTATGAATTGCGGTGTATTTCAATATCAATTTATATCACGGGCGCGTTTTATATTGGAAAACATTGTTTTTGAGTGGAAAGCTTTGAACTCTGTGTCCGCTTGAACAAGTGCCTACTTTTTAAGTTATTTTGATAACTACAAAAATTACCCGCATATAACGATACGCTTTCATAACAATATCAATTTACCTGCGTTTATAGCGTTTGCGTATCTCTCACGATCAGTCGATGATGATTTAAATGCAAATCAGAGACGCATTTATTATGATTGTACTGACCAACGAGATGGAAGTGTTGCTCCAATTAATCTAGTATGTCATTTTAATGATCGTTTAATCGCATCCTCTGGTAATGTCCTCTTGTGCGACTGTAATTTGCCTTTATATGCTAGTGCTTATTTTCGTTCATCATATTCGTCCGCTTGATCTCGTTACAATATTATTATGGTTAATTATCGGATTTTTACAGAGGGACACGGAAAAGCGCCAGTAATCGTAATCGACCGTCAGTGAAATTAACGGGCACATTTAATACTACCTGTAATATTGTGTATAATATTGTCACGAATCTTACACGCTCTTTTTCTTGAGATTACTGTACATTTTTTCTGTATTACATATTTAAGATTACACCAATACGAAAACATATAATAGTTTTGGAATAGTTACACGACACAAATGGAATTTGTTGATTTCTATAAGTGGAGAACTATGTTTTAAAATTTATTATCAAGGACGATAGACTTTCTATCTTTCATTCCCAACAGCAACAGCATTCTTCAGATGATAGTCCTTTATTTTTTCCATATACCGTCGATACATTCGCGTTAAATATTAATGCATTGACTACCGTAGAAGTTACTTGTTACTTTCAGTGCCGCCATGATGGTCATAATTGACCAATACAATCGAACTCGATTAAAATGCGTAAAATGCCCAAACAATAATATCGATAATTGTGTAAGCACACTTAATATTAGAATATATGAAATATTGTCCAATATTTTATCATGACACGGTTTTATAATAATGTGAGTAATATCCATTCGACGCTGGAGGCAAAATCACGAAAATCCTTTTGACGGGTAACGTGTCAAATTGCATGTTAATTAGGGGAATACAGGGGCATTGTATTTGTTCAACCCCTTCCGGTAAAATGACGAGTATAGCTCGTCGTTGGTTTTTCACGCCATACAGCACAATGGCGAGCTGTGCTCATCATGCGACTAAAGTTACTATCGAATGTAATAATAATTAATTTAGTTAAAAATTACTAGCGTACCGAATCCGGCAACACTTTCATTACTCTTGTAGATATCACATATCACTATTACTTCAAAACATTCAAAATCTAAATACAAAAAAAAAGTTCAATATCCCTCCACTCGAGGTTTACTAGCTTTGAGATGGCTGACAAAAGGGATGTATATATACTCAGCAGCATACAATGTAATGCTGACATCTTGGATAGGGAAAAAAGAGAAAGAAGAAAGATGGAGACGAGGATAATGTTTTAAAATCAAATTGTGCCATTGAGTATAATAATGGAATGGGTTGCGCCGATAAAAATGATCAGCAGTCGGCGTGTTTTCCGTTTATGCGAGAATATATGAAAGGATATAAAAAAAATATTTTTTTATATGTTTGAAACCGCGCTCCACGATTCATGTGTTTTATTTTTTTAAAAATCAACAATACCGGCAAAATTATAATTGGGAGCTTTTGATTGGACATAGCTGAGCGAATAAAAAAAAGAATTACATTACCGGAATATGGAACTCGTGGGTGTCCTCGGTATAGTGGTAGTCCTTGGCTAGGTTGCAGATCAGAAGATAGGGACATTCTGCAGAATACATTCCTTCAATTCAGAATAAAAGAAAACCTACTAAGAGGCGCCTTGTGTGTCATAAGAGCAAAATTACAAGTGAGACTCTCTGAGAGCATAAACAATGCAGGATTCCTTAACATCTACCAAGATATTTCGAAAAGTATCATACGCTTGAGACCTGTTAAAGTTTTGCTTCGATCTTTCTCATAACTTCACCCTTTTTGACATAATACAACAAGTATCCACATCGACGATACGATTTTAATCGACCCTATTTACAAATCATAGAATGAAACGTGTCTTTTTAAATCGAAATTAAGCGCTTATTTCATGCACAATTTTTCGTTATTAAATCCTTCCCGGAAGGGGTTGAAACGACACGGGTAAAATTATTCGTTAAGGCAAATCAGAAAAGATGGTCTCCGACCGACAATCACGCGAACAATATCGTTCTAACGAAAAGCTCAGCAATTTGAATCTAGTTAATACCAACGCCGGGCATATGCACAGAGATGGCTATAACACGTGTCGGATATTGGCTACGCCTGGGTGGACCCTTAATGACATTTCTCAAGTCGCTCGCGGCAATTCACTTGGCCGGTTCCTGAGGCTGGCCCTGATGTAGGTCGGAGGAAGGTGCAAGATACACCTTAATAGATATCGGTTTAATAGGTCTCAGGCGACAGAGTCGCGTTGCTCGAGCATTACGGCACCTTCACCCCGAGGCGACCCTTGTACAATACCTCGCATAAGTATTCTAAAGGCATTTTCTTTGCGAAAGGGAACACCAACGAGAAGGTGCGAGTGTTTGATCGATAAAGTATTCCTTAAAGAACGAAAATTCTTATTATCGTTTCTGCGCTATGCGAGTGAGAAAATTAATCTATTTATCGATGGAAGAATGTTTATTCCCTCCGAGAGCAAAACGATAATTAATCTAGTAATTTTTTCTCCTTGCTTCCTTGCTTTTCGTAGTACTGTTGAATATATTTAGATATATCGTCGCGCTGGCTGGTGATTTTGATTAATAATTCTAGCTTCGAGGCCAAAGACTGGATTTGGTTTACTATTTACGTTATTTAACTCTCGTGAATTGTTATAACCGCAGTGGCGTTTGAAATATCGGTTTGACGTATGAAGGACTTAAATAATTTTGTGTATTACACCAGAAGTAGTCGCTGGATTTTAAATAATCAATCATCGAAGTACGAAGTTAGATACTAAAACTTCCTAGCTAGTCAAATGACTGTTTAGTAATTTCATCGAGAAATTGTCTTATTATCATAAACGCGCACTGTTTATAATTATCCTTAAGCTTGTTTGAATATGCAAACGATCATATCTATCTATTAACATTTATTTATTTTTCCCTTTTTTTAAATGCATAGGTTGATGTCCCAAACACGTTCTAAATATTTTCTAGCTTTTATTCTGCTATAATTGCTATTATCTGCTATAATTCAGGTTAAGGTATCCAGGCAATATTATACAATAAAGATTACGGGAGCGTAAAATCGACATTTTGCGGCAATATTCAAATAATTATTGATTATCGGTCAAAAAATATGCAGGACGTAGGTAAGAGACATAACCTAATTTACTCAAATAATCAAAGTATCCAACGACCCATATTCGTCGTCAGGTCGATGATTTAAACTCTGTCGCGAATGTCAGGGCGAGACAGTAACAAGTTCCAAAGTTCTTCGATTAAAATACGGAGCCTGTTTAACTATGCACGTTAAAGAGACACCGCACTGCAATGTCACTGTACTGTCGTTATTGCATACAGCGTCTTGCCTACTTCCGGCGTACGGAAATTTCCTCGGAATATACGTAGCTTTTCGATACTCTTCCACTTCTGACAAACATGCTAGACTGTAGGGTGGAAGAATAAAAAGAGCAAGGCATCAGAAAAACGATTAAAGTCACGATGAAACACGTAATTACAGTGTACAAAGTATATGGATACCGATAAAATGTAGCCAATCATATTTACACACATCTTTTGTTTTCTTACAACCGGTTTTGTTTTGATTTAACCCTGAGCTTCGAAGGTGGTCCATGTTGTGAAGTTCTGGCGAGAGTACGATTCTCGAAGATTTACTATAGAAAATCGTAACCAAATATCTCATTTTACTTCTGAAAGTGGGGTTCCTTGCCTTCTAGAATTCAAATGCGCCACGGAGGGGCCGCTCGTCTACGAGGAAAAGCAATCTTTGAGGGAACTTTGTTAAACTCGGCAATGAAGGGAACAATTATTGTAGGTTTATGTCTAAGAAGAACAACAAGGATAACAATAATAATAACAATTTCCGTTTCTTGAAAATATCTACTTTTAGTTATAGCGTGTAGATCATTGATATTCGTGAACTCTTGTTGAACCTGGTGATCGATGAGCGTTTATTCGCCTGCAGTATCTGTACAAAATACTTTTTTTTTTATATTTTTGACAGTACGAACCATTGACCCGCAAACTTTTCTTTAACAGTACCAGTCATTGACGTGCAATTAACATCGAAACTGCATAAATTGCGTTTATGATAGTTTCTTAACACTCAACCTACCGAATTGTTCAAAATGATAGGACAGTAATTTCTTAAAGAAATCACACAACTGTATGACGGTGCATATTTTAAGTTTTTTTATGAAATTTTTGCAGCACAAACAATTATATTGATATACTGACATTTTCTCCTGTCTTCTTTTTTAACGTATATCTAAATACATCCAAAAAATACAACTAGAAAATTATTAGATGTTCCAGTGTTAATTTAAAAATTTTCCTCTGGCGGTAATACAAACACTAAACTCACCGAACTGGTAAACATGAACAATCAGTAACAAAAAAAATTGCTTCATTTCAGCAACGGCATATTTAGAATAATTTTCCATAATTTCATTGTAACACGTAGACGATCATATTGATCCATTGACATTTCTACTATAAAAGCTGTCCTAAATATATCCGGAAAGTGGCTGGTATTTTTAGTGTTAACCCATCATTTTTCGGGACGCCTGTCTTTTATTTATTTCTACCCAAGCAATGGAACCCTTAGTTCTGATCGTTCTACCTAAATATTGTACCGACCGCTACAAAAGTTACAAACTCAATGCAAATATTCTTTGTCTCTAATCAGCTCACTATAGAAAATGAACCGATCAATCCATATATTAGCCTTGCACTTTGCTTCGACACATAATGGTTTAAGGCTCAATCTCGTTAAACGGTCGAGTGTCGAACGTCTCAACGTTTCGAAAGCGATAAAATTCGCTAGAGGCTGTACTTCAAGCGACATCATACCTGAACGTCGCGTTGTACATTGTCGTATATGCCTATGCGTTTATGTACGTCCAAGGCGACGTTGTTTACGCGTAGCCCAGAGGTACCGTGTTCGGTACGAACTTGGTTGATCCCTGAGACGGAGTTAAACCCTTGTTAGGTCGAGATTACCGAGGGGAGACTGGCACCGTCGTCGAGTTCAACCAGTTCGTGGGGGTTTGATGCTCGTCTCTGCAACTATCTCTTTCTACCTTTCATCCTACCTATGCTTTACCTATGCTTCCACTATCTCGCTCTTTGTGTGTGTGTGTGTGTGTGTGTGTGTGTGTGTGTGTGTGTGTGTGTGTGTGTGTGTGTGTGTGTGTGTGTGTGTGTGTGTGTGTGTGTGTGTGTGTGTGTGTGTGTGTGTGTGTGT
>JBCFXI010003110.1:0-12236 GCA_038496175.1 Ampulex compressa
CGTAGTGGTTAATATATATATATATATTAACCACTACGTCTTGATCAGAATAGTAAACCCTACAGGTGCTCAATTTGGGAACCAGAGTAGTTCACTCCTTAAATTTGTTAAACTTAATTATAATATTAAAGTCTGGAGCTAACGTTAGAGAATGGTTTAGCATACATGAATGGTGGCATAATACCTATTGCTGCCAAAGATTTTTACTCAGAAGCTGAATTAATACTGTTTTCCCTCTCCATCTATCATACGGTTTTACAAAAAAACATTGTTCTTTCACAAGATAAACACAAGTCTCAGTTGAATCACTTCTTATACACCTTCAAGAAGGGGGTCTTGAATTTGAAGATAAGATCAGCCCACCTTTGGGTTTCAAACTTCAAAGCCAAACTAGATAAAATGTTATGTTTTGTCAGACGTTGGCTTCCAGATCACTTCTTTTCAATGATTTTTAAGCAGCCAGCTGTGGCGCTCCCTTTTCATAGCGCGCATCTACGTGTATCATGAAAATCAAGCTATGATGGATATAATCGTCAAACACGGAATAAGTGTTGCTGTTAAAATAATGGATCAAAAAGACAGCTGCATTTTATAAAACAAACAATTTTATGATCAATATTTATTCTTTTACTCACCATAAATATATCGCGCGCATATAGTAAAAGGAAAACTGGAGATCTTTATGGACAACTTTATAATATTTACGCACTTGAAATTTTTACGTTCCACGTGTACGATCCGCTGATAGTTTGATACACACTGAGTTACTTTCTTCGTTAGGGGTAAAAAAATCATCTATCTTGACACCAAGACAGTTCTGGGACGAATGCTGCGAGGTTTATCACCATCTTTTTACCAGAAAACATCG
The DNA here is from genome assembly GCA_038496175.1 of Ampulex compressa. Classification (NCBI taxonomy): domain Eukaryota; kingdom Metazoa; phylum Arthropoda; class Insecta; order Hymenoptera; family Ampulicidae; genus Ampulex; species Ampulex compressa. The sequence goes on from JBCFXI010003110.1 coordinate 869, forward strand.
TTACATTCCTCACACCGTAGCCTACTTGCAAGAGACCATAGTTCAAAGAACTCTGCTACTATGTATTACAAATTACTCTCAGGATTTAGCGTTGGGCTAATTTCTTTTCGATTTTTACTTTTACATTATAATATGCAGTTCCAGCTAGTGCATCCGGAGATGCATGAATCTATCTCAATTTATTTATACGTTTTCCTTGTTCGTTTTATTTCGTCTTTACCACCAAAGATTCTAAACATATATCGAAGTTGAGGAATACATTTTAGTTTTCGCAAAAATTACAATTTAAATAGGGAATGATAACTAAAATCTACGCATGACGGATATAATCCTCATGACATAAAACACTACCCTTTCTGCATGAAGGATATAGGCGTCAAGCACAGCTGACTGGTTAATAAACTCCAGTAAAATGATAGCATTAATCTTTAATTGCCAGTCATATTTTAACTCAGTCCCAAGGAGTCACGGTCTAAACGTCAGTTCCAAGGATACGCGTCATCTAAATGAAAAACGCACTGTCAGTCTCTAGGGACTGACGTCGCCTGAACGAAAAGTTCACTGTCAGTCCTCAGGCAGGAACCGGCTGGACGTGGTTTACCGATTCTACGCCCAATATGCGCGCGATTTACAAACTGCGCATAAACTTATAGTCATGGTCGGTGGAATACATATTGACGTACATTGTAGCATTGTTCATAAAAACTGGTGAATACGATATTACGAAACCTAATATAAGTTATTGGCAGTATAAAGAGATGGAAAATGAGGGTATTAGCTTTAAACATTGAATAAATGTCCTTCGAGAAGAAACTTTTGCATCTTAATTACTTTGTATGTCTTCCTAATATCAGTTGCTTCGCCAGTTACTCCAACGAAGCAATTAAGATGCAAAAGTTTCTTCTCGAAGGACATTTATTCAATGTTTAAAGCTAATACCCTCATTTTCCATCTCCTTATACTGCCAATAACTTATATTAGGTTTCGTAATATCGTATTCACCAGTTTTTATGAACAATGCTACAATGTACATCAATATGTATTACACCGATCATGATTATAAGTTTCTGCGCAGTTTGTAAATCGCGCGCATATTGAGCGTAGTATCGGTAAACCAGGTCCAGCAGATCCCTGCCACTTGGTACCTCCACGATCGCATTCCAGCTTCTCCTTGCCCCCCTTCAGGGGTCGCACAACAAATTATTGGATCCGCCTGTATCTATTATCGTATGTTTTGTGTCCTACCACTTAACACGTTTAGTCCTGCGCCAATTTGACTATACTTTCCGCTCAGGCGGCAGAGAGAGACACTTGATGCCGAGTGCGGGAGTGAGAGCCGTTGTGAATGCGTTACATATGTTCCAAAATGTAATGGATATTGCACCGATGTCGTCCAAACGAAAAGTCTACTGTCAGTTCCCAGGGACTAACGCCGACTAAATGGAAAATTCACTGTCAATCCCTAGGGACTGACTTAGCACTCAACGCGTTAATGCGCACTTGTTGCTAAATGCAACGAGTCACCAGATCTATTCCCAAAGCGTCAGGCTTGAAGTAGTATAGATCAAGGTATCTTAGTAGATCGAGATAGATCGAGGGCCTCGTAAGAGTAAAACTGTATCCTGATATTATCTACGTTGTAATCGATATGGCAGGTTACAATTACCTCGACCATGCGTGTTAATAGTACCAGAAATTGGCCAGCTTGCGCGCGGTGTCACGCGAGAGGGGTACCGATTCTTTTGAGACGAGCGCTTTTTATCGGGAAACTGAAGGCTGAGGATATCGGTAGAACGAACAGCAAAGTTCCTCTAGTATCAAAAACTACTGGAGCGGATGATACTAAATTGCGGGTGAGGAGAACGCGATGACCTCAAGAGCAAAGAAAGCCGTCAGAACAATTTAGGGATCAGCCTGTAGTAAATCTGAGCCTTAAAACACTTGGACACGTTTTACGGTAGAAGTCCCATCCTAGTATAAATGTTATTTACTTGTTCTTTGTTCTGTACGTTTATATCTTATTTTACGTCGTAGTGTTAAGAAGTTCAAGTAGCTGTGTTTAATTTATAATTAAAAATCCGAGCGTAGGTGGATTTAAGAGGCAAAGTATGTTTCATTAACGATCCATTTTCCTTACCCGCCCTAAACACTTTTTTATCAAAAATAACCTTTTCCTACCTTTAATTACTGAAAGGAAAAGGTTACAACGTTATCTATAATTAATTCTTTAAATTCTCTTCTTTTTAATCAATTTCCTTCTAAATAAACAGTCCACAACATAATTTTTATATAAATATCTTTGATGATTTATATATATTTTATGTTGTTATTTTACACGTGCAATTTATGTAAAGTATGTTTTCTTTAAACACGCATTCGTTTGCAAATAAAAGAGTTTATCGTGTAAATTCACATTGATTGGTGCAGAAGCTTTCAAAACGTTGCATTTATAAAGCGGGTATTACTATGTTATTTTAGAGATCGTCAGTGCTTTTAGTTTCAAGCGTATATCATAAAATAGTTTAGGAAGCTTTTAGTCACGATAGACGAGCAAGTGCTTCAAATCGCTTTGAGTATATGCCTGTTTCGAAGATTTGATAGCCTTTTAAATGTCGTGGTAAGAATATAAAAGATTCGAATGGACGGATACCTTTAATATGTTTGGAATTCCTAGGAATGCAGAAATCTTTAAAAAATAAAAATATGGAAACCGGATTCGATTATATTAATTTCTAAATGAAAATACAAACGTGTATAAAACAACGTTCCGGAACATTGTCAATAACATCATTATGCAACATTTTTATACTTACGATAGAACATAAATAATAGTATTAATATGAGTTACAATTATTCTAAGGAAGAGTTACCTATATCGATCCACTTTTTTATTGTGCTTTTTTACATAAACATAAAACATCGCAGAAAGCAAAATAAAATGGTAAAAATAAGCATCGTAGATAAGTTTCATTATGTATCTATTGTATCGAAAAAACATGGGAGAAATATATTATCTCAAAAAGAAAAACTGATGAGTTCGGTTAATTCTAGGCCACGGGTTTTCTAGTTTGGACCAGTAGTTTTCTGCGTTGGTCTCTCTTAAAAACCAATGAAATAAAGTCTACAATATAAAAGAGTTTTATAAAACATAGAATATAAAAATAAAAAGAAGATAAGTACCTCACGGTACACATAGAACAATCCTACATTTTTTGCATATTTCATATTTACACAATATCTGTAAATGCAAGTACTACGTTCAGAAAGACATTGGATCATTGTCTTCTGCATCGTATGTGTTACATAGGTAGTAATACCACCAATTATCTCTAATATTAGGTAGGACCATGATACTCTTCCGGTTTTAGGTTATTTATTCAAATCTTCATAAAATTAGTTATAATCATCAAATTTAGGTTTAATATGTGCAGTTTTGTTCGATAACTCGTTGCCAACGAGATTCCAACTTCATTATACCCCGTTCGTAGAAGCCTACTTCCCTATTGGCAAAAATATTACACCAGCGAAGTCAATCTTACGAGAACCAATTCCATTTTTCGTCATCAAAATTTTCTATCCACGATCAACCAAAAGAAACATAAATCGATGCCGGAACATATTCATACGTAATCAAACTAGGAACCACGCTCCATCTGGACGATGTAAATAGGGATAACCCCAGACCACATTGCACCTTTTCTTCACACCCAAGAGCTGTAGTTTCAGGTTAATTGTTCGTCCTCTACAACTTCATTATTATATTTTCGACATTAGTATTAACCAGGCGAAGAAAAGAGAGTCACGCATAAACAGCTGCCTCTTGGCGTGACGATTGCGGAGCGGCTGCGTTCTAGGATCGTATTACAGGGGGAAGGTGTTACGTATGTAACTCGCTCCGCTTAGGCTAAGAAACGTTGCGCGCTCCGAAACCAATGTAAATAGATAGACATAGGTATATGTGCTCGTGCGACGGGCTAAATTGAAAAGCACAGGGCGGGCGAATTCGTGGAATCGATGTGAACGTCGATTCCATGAATCCTAAACAAAGATCGATGCCCTAAAATGCGAGCTAGGGTAAGAGAAAACCTGTGTATCGTCCAATCCGTCTTTAATGGGTTAAAAAATTCCTGATTGGTCTATGCACCCTAGGAAAAAGCAAAGTCAGGAGATTTGCAGCAGTTTCGGAGAAAAAGCCAACTTCCAATTAGAGCAATAGCTACGTAGCAAATTTATCAAAAATTCGATGCTCCCTAGTCTTACACGAAAAGTTACAAAGAGTTCTTTTTAAAAAAAGAAAGTTTGAACAATAAATACAAATTATAGCTAAATCTACGCGACTTAAGTTATAATAATTAAAATTAGAGTTGGCTTAAACAATCTGTTCTCCGGGAAAAAGCAGAATTGGTGACTTCTCGGAGAGACCTGAAGCGCCAAAAAGGTCTGTCCGCGTATTGGAAAATCTCACAGAAGTCACCAGAAAGCACCTTTATTCGCGAAACCGCGACCAAGAAGGAGCTGAGGCGCAAGAACACCCAGGTTGCGAATCGGTAAAATTATTAATCACACATTGACAACATCCATTCGAAATCCAGTTATCCTTGAACCTTTGAGACACAACAACACCTAGGTTGCGTATCGGGAATCAGGGAGGTCGGGTTCGTTTTATGAGATCAAAAACTGCGCGTAAAATCCGGAGCAGGAAATAGGTTCAAGCGAGATTAGTATTCTTTGAACCAAAAAAAGCAATAAAGAAATTCAGTGCTACTAAAATTCCGGCGAAGTGTGTTATAGACCCCTCACCTCCTCTTCAAATTCCCGTTGCTTACGTCGAAGAACAACACCCTTACGGGGACTTCGTCTCGGAGTTTACCAAGAGTTTGATTATATATATTTTTTTTTATATATATTAATACAAATTAATATTATTAATAAACCCACCTCCGGGCCAACCTCCTCCCAGGGAAGTGTCACGGAGACGCGTTAATCCCCAAAAAACTAAATCTGCCAATTTCTTGGCAATCGTGACGTAACGGTATAAAGAACTTAAACTGATAAAAATCATTGTGTTTGGAAAAATCATCATTGCTCATTGAAATTAAAGGATAAATGGTAAGTAACGAAAATGAAAGAGTCTTACCTATCCGTATTTTCATTTCTCTTTGTAGATGCATAAATGTATATACATAAGTAAATACATGAGTTTCTTTTAAACTGGGAAGCATAAACAAATACGTGAAATCATGAAAGTAAAAAAGAACATTTTTTTGTTTCATCTTAACGCCTCATCTATCGGCAATCACTAATCAATGTATGCTTTTTATGTCTTCTCATGGTGCGATTTTACTTCAAAGTAACATTACCGCAACTTGAGAGTATTACCCGAAAATCGATACGGTGCTGCGAGTTATTGTTCAGGAACATAGCTCAACCGTTCTGAGAGCAGCTGTCCTGCAAGTTTCTCTCGAATGGATACAGAATTCATTTACACTAGAACAGTTGCTGCGCGAACTCACAAGTGTTTCAAACTCCTGAGAGTACTCTCGTAGGAGCGAGCCACGTCGTGTCGAAAAGAATGGACTAAAAGGGACATTGCAGAATTAATAAGTGTTTAGGAAGAAAAAGGAAGATGGAAAAGGAAGAGAGGAAAAGGTGATTGATTTTATAAAATATTGCAAAAAATTTCCACCGTCCTGCGGAATAAATACAATGCAAAATATATAATTTGCGTAATCAAGTGCAGTATAATAATGTAAAGAAAAATAAATGGATATATTGCGTAATAATTAAGATTATATGTCACACAAGAATGTTTAAAAATTAATAAAGAGAAAAAGTGGTAGGTGTTATACGAAAAATAACGGAAATTGTTATATGAAAGAAATTATACGCGTGCAAGTGGCCATACTTCTATCCATTGGAATTTTGAGTGCATGTAATATCCCATAATGTTAAGTAGTCTTTATATGTAGAGGCCTTGATATCTATTATAAGTAAAACCAATGTACATATCTATGTGTAATCAGTTCAATTGCATTTATCCAATACGTTAATAAGAGAATGTTAATTATATGTAGATATACTGCCACGGATTTTCAGCAGATGATATCATAAAAATTTCTTTGATTCTCGCGTACAGTTCTGAAACGGTTTACGATTATTTTGTTTTCCGCGCTTGTTTCCGCGTTTTTGTCCACCAAATGGCCTATATTAATTAACCTTTGAGGTACGACGCGCCACTATAATTGCTTTCTAAAAAATCTGGGAATTTGAATAGTAACGTTAGCTGCAGCAAATATATCGTTGATCAGCCGTTTAGATTAACAAAAAAAACATTTTCCATCATATTGTAACGCTAGCAGAGCGACGTTTCAGTGCACCCACCGTATAGCCCGGATCTAGCACCTTCAGATTTTCATTTGTTCCGGGCGTTACAAAACAATTTAAACAATAAAGAACCACTTGGATGACTTCTTTGCCCAAAAATCTCAAGAATTCTATGAAAGAGGAATAATGAAGCTTGTGGAGATGCCAAAGAATCATTGAACAGAATGCAACATATTTGGTTGATTGAAATCGCTATTTTTGGTAAATATTTTGCATTTGAAATACACTGAATTTTCGCTACGGACTTATGCATAGACCCAATACATTCCCTTGCAGGTATAATATAATGGCCACCATAATTATTCAGACAAAATTTCATAAACTAGAAATCGAAATAAAAATACAGATACTAGATTTTTAAAAATTTCGCAAGATACAAATAAATCAAAAAATCACCGGAAGAGAAAGTCAGATGACAAATAATTCAGTTAACTACCTGTATCAATGATTACACATATTTGTAAATTACGTATAAAATCGAAAAAAAATACAATTAATGCCTGGAGTTGTTATAAGAACTATTATATTGCAATTACGATATTATACACGATATAAACACATCGATTGTTACGCCGATTCGATGGAACTCCGCACTGGTGCCACGCGAGTTCTAGGTCACTCCATACTTTTATAAACAGTGGTAGAGCTCGTGTTTACTATAGCCCTATTGAAACAACAAACTTCGATCACAGCTCACCAACGTAGCAGTTAACGGGTTAACTAGTTTTACTCTAAATCTACTCTGCTATTGTCTCTATTACATTAATTTCGATCCTAACAGATTTTAGTATTATTTTTCAATAAACGTAGCAAAACAATGAAACGCGTTATACTTTTATTTTTTTTAATGTCTTCAATTTATCTAATATATCATGAATCTTTTAAAATGAATATAGTGCGGTATAAGTGTCAAGTTGGTAAATCTTTATGTTGTATAATAATATTGTTTATATCGTATGTTCATACGATAGATTCAACATAAATTAAAAATACTACTTTTTAAGCTTTACTGATATAATACTGATATAATATTTATCAGATGATATCACTGACATAATACTTATCAGAAAAAACTTACTTCGCAAAAATATTATTTTCTTCTTACATTAAAGTACATGAATCTAATAAGAAGCGTGGATTATCCATATTCATCTAGTTTTTTTGTAACCCCGTCTTTACTGCGATAATATTACATTTTTTCCCCGATTGCTATAATCAACATTTTAGTTTCTGGGCTGAGAATTGATTTATTGATATCAAATTTATCAGACCGATTGTAGAGATGTCACTTGCTTTTTGTATTAAAGTAAATGTAACAACATGATTAAATTTTTCATAGGCATCAAATTATTATGTCAAATCGATTTCTCACGAATATTACAGCATTTTCTTCTCAGCGTGCCGTAATCAACGTTCTAATATCCGGAGAAGTGATTAATACTCTGTCGGGAAGTTTGACGAAGAATTTGACATTGTGCGTCTACGTGCCAGACGACAAAGAGCTATTAAAGAAAGCAGTTCGTAACAATATTTCGATTTCCGGATGACAAATGAAAAGTTCCATTAGCGCCATCTTTCGTCCGAGACATCTTGTAATCGACAAATAGCTTCACAGGCGTCTCAGTAAATAAGGTGTTACGAGTGGCAATCAAACGCCGTTAAGCACGGGACTAAGTCTACGAATCGAGCAATAGTGACCATTTTAAGGAAGAGTTTCTTTTTCTTCTTCCCTCCTTCTTCCTGCATCTAATTCTATTCCTTGCAACAACCTCCTCTATTCGTTCGACGTCTAATTGCAATTCCTTATTTTTCGTGACCTGCTAAAATCCTAATGTGTCCTAAAGACCTGAAGTATCAGCGTTCTAGCAATCGTCCTTTTAGTGGGCCGCGATGGTCGCCAGTACTACTAACTATTGCAATATAATTACTTTGAACTGAATAGGATAAAAAAAAATGTTGAACGTCTAAAATATCTAGATTAATATTTACCCCTTCCTACGAAAGGCATATGTATACTGTAACCGTAGATTATATGATGTACGGCTACATACGAGGGTGGTCCGATAAGTACTTAGCCTACGAAAGAAAAATGAAAATTTTGGAAAAGTGGCGATTTATTTCTCAACATCAACAACGTCTCCTTTTAGCTCGATACACTCGACCCAGCGATGCTCCAACTTCTTTAACCCATCTGAAAAAAACGTTTTCCGGAGGTTTCGTTTTCACGTTGAAACTCTTTAAACCAATTTTTGACGGTCGCCATCGAAGGAGAAGATTCACCGTAAACAGCATCTAAGCGCTCTTTGATTTCGCTGCGTGATTTCCCTTCCAAAAATAAGAATCGAATCACCGATCGATAATTGCTCTTTCTCCATTTTTTCTAAAATTCGTGGACACGCCCGCTTTTAAACCCGGCCAAAGCAAAACTACGAGTCCGATTTGGCTGAAATTTTGACGGTAGCTGTCTACGAGAATCTATTACACGATAGTATATTTATCTTACGATAATGGCATCATCGGGTAGTGAGGCTAAATACTTATCGGACCATCCACGTATATGTATATATCAGTACTAAACATATTTCAGGTAACAACACCTTAAATAATACATTTGATTTACGTTTTTATTCATTACGAGAGAGTATGCTTTCTTTTCTATAACTCTAAATATCTCTCGCATTAAGCCTACCTATTCCACATTCTCATGTGACAAAAAAAAGTGTCTCAAATGACGCCCAACGTTTAGCACGCGTGAATATTTGGAGAATATTGGAAAGAAAGAGACTGAGAACCTCTAACCTTCGGCATAGCAACACGACAACAAAAGACGGTTAGACCACTGTTAGAATTTTTTTTCCATTGTATACTCACAGTCGAAATACATTGGTCGCGTGTAAGAAAGAATGAGTAAGCACGATCGGAGTCGAAATAAAATTTCACCCAATACATCAATTGAGCGCGAAATGTTTACTAATTTATTAAGCATAGAAAATATAGCAGGTGGATTCGAGAAACAAGGATTAACGCTCAATATATCCGAGGATGTCATTCCGAATTTTACGGAAAGAAACACTCGATGTGAAAAGGAATATCAAATATTCCAATAAGATCTTACTGATAAAACTAATTCTCCTCTAATTGATTTAGAAAAGCAAATAGAAATAAGTACAAGAAACATTAAATGTTCCATGCAAGAGATGATGAAAAAGCAGGTTCAAGAATGCAAATCATATGTATATTTAGAATTAAACCACCAATTTGAAAAAAATCTATCTGAGATAACAAGATCTAAAAAACATATCCACGAATAAATCAATGAACGCGCTTCTCATTTCAATTCTAAACCATTTAATATCAAGCCCGAACTTCCAAATTTTTCGAACGCGTCTAACGAAAGACCTCCAAAATTTTTAAGAGATCTTCACCAAATAGTGAAAATGGGGGAAATAGAAGGCATTGAGCTTAGATAAATCATTTCACAAGCCTTAAAGAGGTCCGTAAGCGAATGGTGGAACTTGATTTCTTCTGAAGTCCATACGTGGGTAGATTTCTCAAGACGTTTTTTGACGACATTTTGCAGCGCGTCTGTACAGCGTGCGATTCGATGGAATTTAGAGTCGGGATACTATCGGGAGGAGTTGAGACAATCACGAGTCGAGTATGCCACTAGTATCATCGCTAAAGCCCGAGATTTAACACCACGGAGGACAGACAATGAAATCGTAGAAATGTTAGCCAAGCATTTCTCACAAGCGGTTGGCGACACCGCTATATCTCAATCCGTGAGCACATTTGAAGACTTTTTGGTGCTTCTTCAAGATAAAAGGGGGAGTATTAACAGACCCTCAGAATAACATCAGGGAAATCCGTGGCACGTAACAGATTCCGGCACACCACAAGGTCATGTCAGGAATCCACCAATAGGGTTAACTAATAATAGGGGGACATACGCAACTGTAGATATATCTAACATGCCTCCAAGTTTATCAGGGACAAGGAAATCAACACCAACTTCAAGCATGGTGGACTCAAGAGCGGATCCAAGAGGTCCTTATATAAGAACTACGATTGTAGAAAACGACAAGTTCCAGGATGAAGGGGAGTATAAGGAATTAGCAGCCACGAAACAGGAAAACTGTGTACGATCCCAGTATTAGGATAAATAACGAAAGTCCCGGCGTTATGCTCCCAGAGATCGAGACAAGTAGGGAGATAAAATACGTGATAATCATATTTTTACTCTATTCCACGATTTAAAAAAGGATCTGTTAGAAACAGAGACGGGTGAGAACAAGGGACAAATCTCTTCGCAACCCAGTCCCGACATTTCAATAGAAATGAACGTGATAAGGACTTGCGGGGTAATCGACACTGGTAGCAATATTTCAGCGTTATTAGAGGTCTGGTATTTACAACATAGCAGTTATCTAGGAGAGTGCCCAATACTGCCGGTGACAAACACTTTTATTATTGGAGCCGTGGCCACCCGATCTGCCAGATTGAAGAAGCAAATCATGGTCGCGATTAAATTAAAAAATTTATCTTCTTCACATCCAATGTTATTATATATAATATATAATAATAATAATAATTATATATACAATAATAGTTCCAAAATTAGTCCGGTAGGTAATATTTGGTGTTGATCTTTTGCGTATGCCGCGAGCCACCGTCGATCTTGAGAAAGGAGAATAGTCCCACTAGCTTTTTAAGGTACATTGATGAAGTCGTCCAAGATTTAACCCTTTCAGCGCTATGAACCCATATATGGGTTCTCACACAATAATTCGTTTTTGGCTATGAACCCACATATGCGTTCTCGCGCAACCATTCAGTTTAGGTTATGAACCCACATATGCGTTCTCGTGCAACCATTCAGTTTAGGTTATGAACCCACATATGCGTTCTCGTGCAACCATTCAATCTACAAAAGAATCTATAAACAGATATATTTGACTGGGCCTGTGAGCCTTTATAGATATAA
>JBCFXI010003111.1:0-12232 GCA_038496175.1 Ampulex compressa
TTGAGAGCTGATATTGCAAGGCTTGTGTGTGAAAAAGTTCTATTAATTCTACACAGTAGTTTTTGGTTGGTGAAAAACGAAAAACAAAACGAAATGACTTTCCGAACAACCCAATACCATAAATATCTACAAACGTAAACGGAGGCACGGAGTAAAACTATATAGATCCATATAAGAAACCGCATATCACAATAAAATCATGCAAGTTTCGCAAAAATGCGCGATCAGAAGTTTCGGGAATTTTTCGAAGAAACTTCAGACCCCATTATTTTAACAACTTCCGTAATTCTAGCGTCACAATGAATCAGCCGTGATTCTGGCACCTCACACCTATGGTGAATCCCACATTGTTCTCATTGATAATCTGGCACCGACGAGGCATCTGCTCTCGATTCGCAACGAGAAAAAGCTCGAGATTCGATCGACTGGAAGAGGTCCTACACTCCTGGCAATCGTCGTCAATGACGGTTTCGTCTTCGTCCTCGCCTTCGTCGAGGTCGATGGAGACTACCCGGGCAAATCGAGCGGCAAATCTGCCCTTTAATCTCGACCCCCCCCCCCTCAGCTCTGCATAAAGGGTTAAAAATGACTGTCGTTATCCCAATGGCCAACCCTCTCGTCATGGGAGCCCCTTTTGTACTTGCGCGAATGCACGCATCAGGAGCACGCACACCACAGCGGATGGTAAGGGTCCACCCTCGTGCATGTAAATCACTAATAAAGTGGGTCAGAGTGATGCACGAAATTTCCTTCTTCGCCCCGTTACTGCCACCAACGCCACGTTATCGCTGAGGTGTAGGGCGATCGTGTAATTTTGGGGTAGAACCTGCAAGAAGCGTATTCCCGACAAGGGAATTCGAGGCAAAGCTTCTTTCGAGGAGCAAATTCGCAGGAGAAAAACGTATCGTTAGGAACGAAGTTTGGGACGGAGCGTGTTTCGAAAGAGGCCATCTAGGATACGAGTCGTTTTGATAGAAAAAAAGGTGAAGTAATAAGATCGTTCGCGAGATCTAAGGATGGAACATGTCTTCGGAGAATTCAAAAAGGTCTTCGAAGGAAGACAACTTGTGAAGTAACGCGTTTTAAGAAGAGAAGTTTTAAACAAGATATGCGAGTGAAGTAAAGTTTGAGAGGAAATCTGTGCTCCACAAAATGTGAAAGGAAATTAGAGCGATGCGATTATTTGAAAACACGGAATAGTATGTTTCGTATTCTGTAGCGGTTTAGATATGGAGAGCAACGGAGTAAAGCTAACCAAAGGAAAAAGGATACAAAAAAAAATACAAAAAGATAAATACAGAATCTATCCCTAATGTATCGTGCAACTTTGACTCGTCAAAATCTCTAACTGAAATTCTCTAACCTTTAAATACGTGGAATAGAATATGCTGACCACATCAAAGAAATCTTAAGAGTGTGGTTTTGTTAAAATTTATAAACACGTCTAATACTTCGAGCGTAACTTCAAAGCAAACCGATTTTCCAATTATAATTTCCATCACGATCTACATTCAATTTTCTTAGATCATTATCCGCCCATAGAACATCTCGCGAATATAAAAATGCCGTCTAAACGAAGACACTTCAAATGATAAACCATCTCCCAGAACAAGTACGATATATACATTCTAAATACAGATTTACCTACACACGCTAAATCAGAAAAGGGAAATCATTTCCATCCCTTAAATATATCAAAGTCACCCTCAAAACGATTCTCATACATTCCGCAACACTTTCTGCATCAATAAAACAATATAACGATCCCCTTTCGATAACCATACGATACAACCCAGTCACAGAAAACCACACAGAGACGTTCCGATTCGCAAGATCGGTACAACCCAACATCCCTGCGCTTAAACAAACCAAGCCATCGGTTCAACATCGATCTCATTCCCACGATGTTCGATTAATAAAGGAAGAAGAAAAGAGAGGAAAAAATAGATACAACCGCTTACGAACCAATCGACTCTCACCGCGAAGGGATGCGCGAGGCGAGGGATCAGGGGTAAAAAACCACAGGGCGAGGAGGACCTTTTAAATCGGCGGATCGGACTTTGAGGGGAGAACAGACGCGGAGTTTGTCCCGGCAAAGGGTGGGCGGGGCCGCTTGGAATGCAGACATTAAAAGTGTCTCGCGAGGGAGTAACGAGGCGGAGGACACTGCCGGAAAAGGACTTGTGCAAACCTCGGTTGCCGACTTCCAGAGGTGAATACGTAAATCCGAGGAGAGTCGCGCCGGACGGGAGTGCGAGGCGCGCGGCAGTCGATGGGGTCGAAGGGTGGGGGGAGAAAAGGGAGGGGGGGGAGGCTTCGGGAAGATTCTTAAGGGAAAGACCTTGACTCGAGGAAACGAGCACTCCGCAATTCGATTCACTTCCGAGCGGCATCGTGCATATTAAGTCGACGTTATTTGAATGTCAAAAGTACCCGGCCGGTGATTCGGTCCCTCCCGGATATACGAATGAGGCAGATGGTGGGAGGGGGGAGGGGGGAGGGCTGGCTGGTGCGGTGAAATAGGGCCCTCTTGAAGCTCCGCTCGACTTCGAGAGAGCAATTTCCCTGTATTGAGGAATCAATGCGTCGACGTTAATTGAAACCGCCTGCGATTGCACGCCACTTCGATTTCTTTCTTTTTTTTTTTGTCGCTCGCACGCGGGGGCTGAGTATCGGGATATTCGATTGGGGAAACGGGGGGATATGAGGAGCGATCGTTTATACCGGGGACGGGAAGTTAATTCGTAAGGTGAACGGTCTTCGGCGATGTACTTGGGTCGCGGGAAGCTGCTGGGCAATCGTGCGATTGTGTTGATCGTTAGAGCCAAGATCTGAGATATGAGAGAAGTAAATATAGAAGTGTTCTTTTTTCTTCGATATGTGCGCCTATGTTGATATTCGATATCGTGAAGGTATTTTCGATTCTCTGTCTATATGCATCCTCGTGTATTTAAAGGAGAATGCGGAAGATGGACGAAAGTGGTGGAAAGTTTGATAATCGACGCGATCATATTGGAACTTACAATAATCTATGAATCTGAAGAAGAACGATAATCGATTTAGAATAAAGCACGTTAACGCAACATTTTCATTTAATCAACGTGAGTTATAAAGAGTGAAGAACATCGTCTTAACTCTGTATCTCGCAAACTTACGGATGAGTGCTCGTAGAATGAATTAATCTGACCGTAATACGTCGTAGGCTGTAAAGAGGGGAATTATTTTTGCAAGCATGCGTCCTCCAATTTCTCCGTTAGCGGTACTTTTAGACTCGTCATCGCGTAACGGGATACGGTGTTTCAGAAATCGAATTCTCATTTGTCGGAGACCTGCTGGATACCGCAGGATACTATATCTCCCTCCCCAGGATTAATTAAGGCACTCTCTGTTGGTACCACAGGTACCACAGGCACTCCTGGTAGGCATATCAATCGATCAGGGTTACCACCTTACCACGTTACTCCGGTGGCAATTGACATTCTAGACGCATTTTGTATTTTCGCCTCCCCATATTCAGTGCTAATTATGCTCGACTAATATCAACCCTTTTTTTCAATTTCTACGGTAACGTGAGACGCTAGAAATTTGATTGAACATCCATGTTTATGTTTGTAAATTGAAGGATTCGTACTCGTTAACGCTTTACGATGACTTTGCCAAATTAACGTGATTTAATTTATATATTTATCTCTGATTCTGTATATACAATCTGAAGAGAAGGACGAGGAGTTACAATGTTGCTTATATAGGGATGGCTATATTGCCAGAAAAAGAAAATGGTACTGAATGGTTCGTAATATATGGTAATGTACTGAATGCTTACCAAATATTTTTGAGAGCTTCAATCCGTTAAATAAATAAACTGTACTACTTCAAGCTGAATTTCCAGAAGAAAAGGGACGTACTTTAGAACACAATCGAAGCTCCTTGTCTGGCTAAGATTTCTTTTCCAAAGAAAATATAAATATTTTGTTAGGTTCAAAGGTCGAGAAAGAAGACGGAAAATTCGAGACCGTGGTACGATTACAAAAAAAAAATCAAAGATCGCACAAACCTATTTTACAAGCAACGAAAAAGTAAAAAGTTTGGCGATTTGTTCGCGCATACAAGACTGGAACTCCACGATTTATTACACTACTCAATTCCACATATCGTACAATACCAATGTACCAAGAATATTATGAAACGCGTCTTAGATCCTTCTTTCGCATCCCCCAGAAAACAAGGGGACCTTCATCCACGGAGACATTTCCAGGATAATTAAAAGGCTACGGTTACAGAGCAATTATTTCCCGATGAAGTTCCTTTTCCAGCCAAGACAAGGGAGCAAGTTAAGGGACAACGTCGCAGGGTTGGAGATTCCTAAGGAATACATAAATTTCAGGGCTCGGGTATGGCTTAAGTGTTAAGGGCTTCCATGGTGAAAAAGAGGCGCGTCGCTGCAAGGGGCCGGGAAGGTGGTGGTGGTGGAGGGGGGAGGGTGCGAGCCACGTGGTCGAGTACCATAGTCCGAGAAACGTTAGCATGATGCATTGCGGAGGCGAGTTCCGCTCTTGAGGTTTTTGCTTCTCGCCCAGGCGGAAATTGCAGGGGATTTAGTTTTTCGTAGCGGGGTAAATTTAGATTTATCGCCCCTGTACGCTGGCTGGCATGGGCGTACACAACGTTTATGCCTGTTTACACTGCACCCCCGCCCCTACTTTTCCCTCTGTCGTCGTTCGCAACCTGAATTTAAGGCATTTCTTTCCTGCCTTTGCACGATTTTGTCTTAATCCGCGGTAGTTTGGGCAGATTATACTTAAAAGGTGGAGATTAACCGGGAGACTTTATCGTAGCTATGAATGAAACGACTCACGCATTTACGTTAATCCTTTAATTGCCACCGTCCGGTGTTTCTCTCCCTTGTATTCCAAGGGTTTTAACCATACGCGTGATTGTAACGGTACAAACGGGATATTTTGTAAGGGTTCTGGAGGTTAAAGTTTTTAGCAATAAACATAATCCGATGTATCGATGGAATTGTGTAAAAGTTTTATTTAGATTATTGTAAGAATGTAAAATGTTATGCCGAATCGGTGAAATTGCTTAATGTATAGAGTAGGCAAGGTATTGCTTGTTTCGTGAAATCGACAAGGGGTTTGTCGAATTGTCTAACCTTTGCCCCATGTTCTCGCCCTGGTCGACAGTTCCGGTCCGGTTGATTCTACAGGAGATACACTGTAGGTCTGCCGACCCGCTATTAAACACTATTAAACCCGCTGCTCACAAGAATTTGTACGTTCAAAATATAAGAACATTACGGTGAAAACTTACCACGATACACTTAAATGTCCGTGAACCCTGTCAAAAGAAACCGAAGAGGTGATCGTTTAATGGTCCACCACTGCCTTTAACATTAAACTTTTCGAAGCGGTCAAAATGAGCAGTCAGCAGTTTCTCAAAAGAATCGCTATACTTTCTAATGGGGCATTTTTTTTAACTTTTTCCTGATTCGACGTGTGAATCATTTTATCGATCTATCGATATCCCCTCTTGCTACCCCTTTTCTTTAATGATATACGTGTATAAGAGTTTAAGCTACGTCTCTGACGCGGCGATAGCGAGCGGTATATTTTGATTGCGATTGGGTTTCGATCTCTACGTACCATTGGGATGACGCAGCGTGACATATGATGGAAAAAGGACAGCAGCAGACAGTGCGTGTCTTATCCTCACTGAGAACACTTGCAATTCCTTCAGACCAAATGTATATATATATTCCTTTTTCTTATACCATTGCGCCCTGCGTAATAATTTAAACGGCCTTCCGAAAACTTCTAAGTGTTCCCCGGTGTTTTATTTTATTCCCGACAAACTTGAGAAGTAGGATAGTCTTTCGCAAACTTCAGAAATGGGATAACCTCCCGCAATTATTTCAGAAGCGGGAACCCATCCACGCATTAAACGCGCCATACACAAGTATATTCAAAAAGGGCCGATAAATTCAGCGTCAAATCTCGCCCAGAAATTAAGTCGAATTCCTGCAAAACCTGGCAGGCGAGAAGCCAATCTCACCGAGTCGTCGATGCCTCCTGCCGGTGTTCCTGGAAAAACTCAGCGATGCTCCTAAGGTGGGAGCATCCTTCGAGGCGACACCGTCATCCCCGGTAAAAAGGAGCTTCGGAGGATCGATAAATAACTCTTATCGAACCTATGACTTACGAATGAATTACCTAGTCACCCTTCGGAGTTATCTGTCCCATACATCATCGGGGACATTCCCGGTTCAGCCGGTGGCAGTCCTCGCAGCCGTTTTCCCATCATCCGGCGCTATTTATCAGGCAGTTTCCTTCGGCGCGACGCGCCGAGAAGTTCGTTAACTTTTTCCTTCGGCGCGTCACGTGCCCCTGGACGAGGGTGTACGAAAAGGCATTAATAAAAACGCGTCGCGCCTCGGTCCAGCCCGTCCCGACTTTTCCTCCGTACTTTTGCTCCCCCTTCCCCCCCCCCCCCCTTCCCCCCTACCGCCAACGCCCCCCTCCAGGCATCGCACCTGTATCCTCTCGCCGTGCTGCCCGCTCCTCGTTTTTCTTCCCCCCCTCCTGTTGAGGGTAGCGCGGCCCAAAAAAATTCCTATAGCCCGACGAGGGGCATAAATCGTTCGGAGTCCGGTAATGAAATGTAAATAACTTATCGCCGATGCGACCAATTTGTCCTGCATATCGGCCAATTGCTCGGCCATCGGGTAAATCATAATGTTCCGGAAATGGCCCGCCGGCTACGAACCGGTGGTTCACGATAGATCTGGATTTTGTTGACCCGCTTCGCGTAGTGTTCAGCCTGGTGACGATAAGGGGATTAATTCGCCTATGTTGTCAGGCGATCGACTATTGTGTACACGTGGATATTGGTTTTATACACTTTTTGAGTATTCTGATGTATGGTGTGGTTTATACGAGACTAGTGTGTCTTTGTTAAGTGACTTTGGCTATTGTCGCGGTTTTGGATTATTTTCCTTTTATTCGTGCCTGGATTGATTTGATTGGTTTATCGTACTCTTTGTGATCGTTTCGGGGGAATAATTATGGTTCGTAAGTGTGTTACTCAAGGACAAGTTCTGGTTCTGGTCAGTATCGTCCTGGTTTTTTGTTATTGACGAATCGTTCTTGTGTATCGTAATTTGATCGCTTCGATGCGACTACGTCTTTTTAAAAGTACGACGGTTATTTTAAGCGACACGAGCAATTTTGATAAGCTTCCTAGTAAATCATTCGCACGCATCGCTTGTTATACACACTCGAGGTTGCGTGCGAGGTATGAAATAACATCGCTTAGCTCGAAATACTCGAATCCTTCCAACCGCTTTTTTTTTACCGTCGGATTTATGAGAATTTAATAGGCGCCGCAAGACTTTTGAGCGGTAGAATTATAATTCGATAAAGAGCCCGGTTGGCGTTTCGCGATTGGTGGCCGAACCGCGTTAATTATAAATCTCGGCGGTATAACAAAACGAGGAGGAGAGGATGAAAGCCAGGGGAAAAAAGGGCGAGAGTCCGTGGGAATAGTTCCAAATGGGAGCCATTAATTTTACTCATCCGCCTCGCGGCAACTCGGCGCGTAATAACGAACGTGAAACGATATGAGAAAAGTTGAGATACCTGTCCGCTCATGCCACTCTCCGGTCCCCATCAAACCCATCCCCAGGAGTGGTTAATGCAAAATCGCGTTTACGGAATGGGTTTTTTTTCCCTCCTACAAACCGCAAGCATCGCCCCGAATTTACGCTTTGCGGGATCTCGGATATTCGATATCGTTGCCTTACGAGTTTTTTCATCGACGCAAGCGCAACGGATCGGGCTATCCGATGTTCTGCTCATCGCAAACATTTGTTTTCATTTAGTAGTACACGGAGCGAATCACGTGGAGTTGTCAGTTTTGATCACTGTTGCAGGCGGATTAAGATATTCTTTTAGTATGGCGCGGATTAAAAAGAACATTCGGGCTATTGTAAAAAATCATGTGTCAATTTGTTCCTCTCTGCGTTTATAAGGTGACTGTACAATAATGGGAAAAATCTGTAATTTTGTCGATAAGTTAAGATATTTTATTGATGTGACTATTGTGCAGTCTTATTCTGTACTCTAGCTCTTTACTTTGTTCCTGACTCTAACTCTTTACTCTGCTCTTTGTACTCTGCTCTGCTCTCCGCTACTCTCCATAACTCTCTGCTCTTCTTCTCTAATGTCTCTGCACGCACCCCCTCTCTTTCGTACGTATTCACACACATATCGACTACGTGCATTCTTCAAGCACGCGTCACCCAAAACAAAATGCACTCCCTCCTAATCACTCTTCTCTCATCTCGTTATAACCCAAACACCCTCCCTCCGATCGTACGCATCCATACTCTTTAAAATACTTATTCATTCTCACGCCGGACTATTTTCATATTTCCACAATATGTACAATTTATTTTTCAACTTTATATTTCAGTGCACAACGTGATAAAAAAATTAATATCAAAATGTGTCAAACAGTATTTGCTAATCCACGTTGGAAAGTTCAAAGTAACTCCAGATTCGTACAAGTACGGCAAAGGGACGATAAAAAGAGAATAACTTACAACATTATTGGGCCGCCACGGTGACGAGTCTTTCCTCTAAAGCAAACTTAAGGATCTTCTAAGTGGCCGCTCTTGCTCCCCGTCCGCTTCTACCCTTATCGGCCCAAACTACTCCGCTTTGCGCCCTTGCTTACCGTTAATCACGGGGCGTCTCATTAATATCTTAACGCCGTTAGCCACCGGGAAATTCCCGGCAGTCCAGAACTTCCCGATCGTGAATTTTTCAGGGGCCTTTTACGTGGCTATGCGTCGAAATTATGCGACTGCATTTATAATTTATGCTCTCATAAGTTACAGCAGGAAGCCTGGGGAGCGTTTCGCTTGACTTTCCTCGGTCACGGCACTCGTAAAATGTAAATTGTCTTAGGTACGCCGCGCTCGCTTTTAATACTCGCAAGGTGCTCGAATCCTTAAACGTGGAAATTCTGCGATCAGAATTTAATCGCAAGATGTCAATGCATTTACGATTCGTGCGATTCGAGTGCTTAATATCATACGGTATTCCAAGCATTTCGGATATAACGAATACTCGAAAACATCTGTTACTAAGTTAGCATATTTTTTTTTCTTAATCGACGCGACCTATAATTAAAAATGCTTCCAAAGTCAAGAAGAAAGTACAGCTCGAATTGTATAAAGATCAGCTACGAATAAGCGCTTCGGAGTTATGGGTATAAATCGTGGTTTCCATCAATGTGCATATCTTGAATTCCAATAATTTCATGTACGATAAACACTTGGAAACTTCTGTCACGCTCTTCCCTCATCAGCTTTATGTATCTCTACCTTTACGGACGCAGCTATAATCAAGAAAGCACGTAAAATCAAGAAGCAAGAAGAGCCGGAGCCGCGCAAAGGTCAGCTAGCAAAGGGCGCCCCGGTGTTATGGGCATGAGTGGTGGTTTTCGACTGTGAACCGCTGCGCCACTTGCACGGTCAGTCAATTTGCGTAATGAAGCGGCGAAAGCAGGGCTCCAGGGCCGAGGGCCAATTACGGCTAAGGTACCGTGGCCGAAACCGCATCGCGAAGAGTCGTTTCGGGCACCATCTTCGATGTCGTAATTGCGTCACTCGACGCGAGAATCGAAGGAGCCTTCCATCGAGGACGTCGTTATGGCCGAATCGGCCGGACAAAGCGGAAGTCAAAGACGCGGTCTCCTGGATTTGAAGGGTGGACTTTTCGAGTCAGCGTCCCTGGAGCCTGACGTCGAGACGACGACGAGTGTCGTCCACTCGTGATGCACGCAGGACACCGACACATTGATTGTTCCGTGTCGTCTTGGAAGAATAAATGTGGGATAATGGTTGTTGGTAAGAGTATAATTTATTAAAAGGATTAAGGTATATATGAAGATTATTAGAACTATTGATACCTGGTGAGAGTTGAGATTTAACTGTTTAAGTGCTGAAGAATTTTCTTGTATATATGCTAAAAGTGCGAAATAAAATGCGTAGTTATTTTTTTTTTTTTGGAAAATAATGAAAAGGGTTATAGTTAACTGTAATTATTATATAAACAGTAATTTTTACGAACAGAAATACTTTTTATCCTCGCCTTTTACAAGAGTGTTCTACTGCATGAATTCCATGAATTCTTTTTTTATATACGTGGGTGGTCCGATAAGTACTTAGCCCCACCGCCCGATGGTGCCATTATCGTAAGATAAATACACTATCGTGTAATATATTCTCGTAGACAGCTACCGTCAAAATTTTAGCCAAATCGGACTCGTAGTTTCGCTTTGGCCAGGTTGGAAAGCGTGCGTGTCCACGAATTTTAGAAAAATGGAAAAAGAGCAATTATTGTTCGGTGATTCGATTCTTATTTTTGGAAGGAAAATCGCGCAGCAAAATCAAAAGGCGCTTAGATGCTGTTTACGGTGACTCTTCTCCTTCGATGGCGACCGTCAAAAATTGGTTTAACGAGTTTCAACGTGAAAACGAGACCTCCGGAAAACGTTTTTTCAGACGGGTT
Organism: Ampulex compressa; assembly: GCA_038496175.1. Lineage (NCBI taxonomy): Eukaryota > Metazoa > Arthropoda > Insecta > Hymenoptera > Ampulicidae > Ampulex > Ampulex compressa. Next base: position 10,578 of record JBCFXI010003111.1, read on the forward strand.
AAAGAAGTTGGAGCATCGCTGGGTGAAGTGAAGATTCCAAAATTTTCGTTTTTCTAGTGTAGGCTAAGTACTTACCGGACCACCCTCGTATATGTACTATGCGAACCGTGGATGGTACGATTGGTGTAGCTATACCGTCAATGTATCAACAATAAGTTAAACCCACAATGTATTTAGAGCTAAGTGGTGTGGTGGATAGAGGCTCAGACTGCCACGCGGCAGACCCGAGTTCGAATCCCTCCCACCACCTCTGGTTTTTCCATGTGACATGTATATTGTAGCTCTGATGGTGTTCGGAATCCATCTTAAAACAGTAGTAGGTCCTAGGCTCAGTGACAGTAGCAGCAAGTTGGTGCCGATAATGGAAAAAGAAAACCTACAATAATATGCTTGTCTCTCATAATTCCAGTGGAGCGCACCTAGCATAGTAATTAAGAGAGAGAGAGGGAGAGAATGAGAACGAAAAGAAGCGAGTGCGTAAAATCAGTGATTCAATCCGGACGATTTTCCCGGAACACACATATCTTGCCCGTGCACGAACAGACAAGAAACAAGAAACGGTTACAAAATTAGCTATGAAATACGACGACTAAAGTAGCTTAATCCTAAAAGTGGGTTTTCCTGGCGACGGATTTTTTGCGCAGGAACTGAATTTGCCTAAAAACGTTGGCAGGAGTGCGAAATATATACTTTCTATCGCACTCCTCCCAACGTTTTTAGGCAAATTCGGTTCCTGCTGCGCAAAAAACCGGTCGCTAGGGAAACCCACCTTAGTCGTTTGAGTGCGGCAAAGCGCTGTCGCGTTTCTCTCGTGTGTGCCAAAAATGCGGAGAAGCGCGATCGCGCTGCTGTTTATTACTATAATTTTCTCATTAATCGGGAGCAGTTGTATTCGTGTCAATTGCGGTTTATATGCTCCAGTCGCGCATTTTTCGACACAGACAGATACACATGCACTTTCATGCAATCGAGGGTATAAGACACTTGAAATTCACCATGCAAACAGACTCTAAATATTGTTAAAAATTCTCGCGTACCGCATAAAGAATTTCGATTACGCTGAATGCAGGGGGTGCTTGTATTTTTCGTACTGGTATATATCCTGTCTGATCTTGACGCCAAACATGGCCATGGACAAAGAACTTGCGATTTTGATCCTAGCCGCCCTTTCGTCGTAAAAACAATGGCATTGATAAAGCTTGGCTCGATGAGTTTTGTGGTGTTCCAGATTTGTTATTGATATGCCGCCGATGTTATCGATGTTTCCTGATGCTCAGATGCAATTATTGGCGAGTCTTCGTTTACGAGTTCGGTTGTAGAGCATGCTGCGAGCAGGTGGTTCGATGCGTTTATTAATATAGCGCTTGTTGTGCAAATTCTGGGCTTTGGAGTGTGCGCGAAATTATTATATAATAGTGTAGTAAGTGATTTGGGTTGTCCCCTTAGAAAATTTTTAGTGTCAAGTTGGTGGAAAGGAAAATATTATCAAAAGCTATTCACCGTTGACAAATATTTAAAAGCATAGATTTGATGGAATGTTATTGGCACCGAGGTTCCACTGTCTTTACTAAAGGCCGCTTTACGGTCAGATCCTTTTATTTAAATCATTTTTAATGATTTATGAGCATATTTATATAAAAAAGACATTATATATA
>JBCFXI010003112.1:0-12228 GCA_038496175.1 Ampulex compressa
ACTTTAGAGTTCCGTCCGCCGCGTGTTTTACGTTTAAACTATTTACTCATCAAACCGATCGATCGCTTGGGGTCCGCCAATACGCAAATTCAATGCGCCTCGAGCTTTCCGAAAACGGTTTAGATTTATTCATTATACGAAAACTGTCTTTCATGTTCCCCAAAAAAAACGAAATGACTTTCCGAACAACCCAATAAAACACGAGCAGGGTTACATATACACTTTCCGAAGTCCTGGTTGCAACAATTAAAATATTTTTTTATGTAGTTTGGAGAAAAACACATAATAAATGAGATGCTCATCTTCAAGACAAATTTGACGAGCAAATCCAGAATGGTGCACGCCTAAGCGGGAATTACTATATGTATGAATAGATGATCGTAGATAAATCTTACGCACATATTAAAACAATTTACATCCAATGATTTTCAGTGAAAAGATTTTCTTTTGCTATAATTTTGGAAAAGTAGAATATTCTTAAAAAAATATCTATAATATAAGAGCATTATAAAAAATAGCAGACATCGATAATTTGTATTGTGAGATTAATATTGATCGGTTTCATGTTACACAAAATTGATTGTAGTAACGAACAGAATTTTGGCAGTAAATGGTTAAAATGAGCATGGATTTAATGATAAAAAATTAAAATATGTTCGCATTAACGTTGTATCTCTATATTATATTTCTGTAAATCACACTGCCGTTCGTTGACACTAACGTAGTGCCATCGTCGAGAAGATTTGCCAGACACCTTGTCGGTGTCGCGTGTAAAACTGTAAGCAACTTGCAGTGATTAAATTTACCGGCGCCAAGCAAAAAATCTTGATTTCTCAGGTGGATGGCAAAGGCGAAATAATTTTTCTGTATCTATTATTTTAAACGAGCAAAAATGAACTCGATACCTGAAACTGAACACTGGTCCAAATTTGTTAATCTGTTGCCCACGGTACTACAGAAGCTCTTACAGAGCGACCCATTAATTTGTTCCGGGACCCCTGAAGGGGGGGGGGGGGGTAAGGAGAAGCTGGAATGCGATCGTGGAGGTGTCTTTTCTGTCTTGTATGTCTTCCTAATATTAGTTGCTTCGCCAGTTACTCCAACGAAGCAACTAAGATGCAAAAGTTTCTTCTCGAAGGACATTTTTTCAATGTTTAAAGCTAATATCCTCATTTTCCATCTCCTTATACCGCGCCCATAACTTATATTAGGTTTCGTAATATCATATTCACCAGTTTTTATGAACAATGTAGCAATATATATCATGTATTATACCGGGCATGAGTATAAATTTAAGCGCAGTTTGTAAATCGCGCGCACTTTGAGCGTAGAATCGGTAAACCAGGTCCTGCCGGTCCCTGCCACTTGGCACCTTCACGATCGCATTCTAGCTTTCCCTTGTCCCCCGTCAGGGGTCGGGGAACAAATTATTGATTCGGTGTGTACACTATCAGTCTCCAGGGACTGACGTAGACTCAACGTGTTAAACGTCCGCAGGAGTAAGGAGCAAATTCCGAGTTGACTTTGGGGGCCTCGTGTGGAGAAATTAAGAAGCTCCGGAAAACTGACGTCACAGCTCACGAATAGTGCCGTAGCACGGCTAGCGAGCGCCCCCGCTAATCTCCCACCTTTCCGATATCTTAATGTACAGACGGACCCATTAATTTGTTCCACGACCCCTGAAGGGGGGTAAGGAGAAGCTGAAATGCGATCGTGGAGGTGCCAAGTGGCAGGGACCGGCTGGACCTGGTGTACCGACTCTACGCTCGTCATGCGCGCGATTTACAAACTGCGATGAAATTTATAATCATGCCCGGTGTAATACATATTGATATATATTGTTTCATTATTCATAGAAACTGGCGAATATAATATTGCGAAACCTAATATAAGTTATTGACAGTATAAGGAAATGGAAAATAAGGATATTAGCTTTCTACATTGAAAGTGAAAGTGTGGGACAGACTGGAGATAGGGACAAATCAGTCTTCAATATGTTTTTCTGAAGCGAAAACGCAATAAGTCCTCATCAATTTTTTTTTTTGAATAATTTAGACGTGCCCGAAGAAGCTTTCAAGAATGGGTTTTTAAAACTTGGGCAAAATATTTTTAAAAATAAACCAAGATTGCCGTGGTAAGAATTTTTTGTTTCAGCTTTTGTCCAAATTCAAGCTTCAAAAACGCGTGCGCAGAATTAGTCTGAATATGAATATCACAATTATTCTACGTTTTTTTTCGAAATTGTGGCCAGAAAAATCATTTTTAATTTTTAAAATTTTTGCAAAATTAGTTTTTCATAAATACAACGAAATTAGTAGCTCTATAGGCGGAGAAATATAACATGAACAGGGCTACGCTTATACTTTTCGAGGCCGCGGGTGCAAAAACAAGATTTTTTTATAGAATTGCAAAAGCGCTAATAACTGTGATATTTATATCCGGGAGAATTATGCTAAGCCCATTCAACAGCTCGTGTCGCGAAAAATCATAAAACAAAAATTTTCTTTTACAAAAACAAGCATTTTTATCTTTTTTAGTGACTTTTAAGGGCTAGTTTGCGACATCTTTATTAAGAATTATATGCAATTATATAAAGATAGAGAGATAGAAAAAAAATATTTTAAAATATTGCTTCGTGGTCTCAAAAGATGCCGAAGAGAAATTGCTAAATTTAGACCACTTGAATGCTAACATGGCTGCGGGACATTGCGCTGTCCGCATTACTTCTGGTACCACTGTTTACAGACATCTACAGATCGTCTACAGGTCGGGACAGTCCATAGATTTTTTCAATTTCGAAATAGATACGAAATAATGTCGCGTTTTTTTTTTATTTAAGTAATTTTTCGTGAATAGTTTATTTGTTTTTTTTTTGTTTTATAAATTTGATTCTCTCTAATACACAATTTAACGCAACGGCTTTTTCCAAAGTTTTAGGCAATTGTTTAACGAAGACAAAGCTTACTTTGTTTCAGAAAAAGGAACCATCCAGGCCATCATCTTTTCTCTCGTGTCCTGAGAATCATAAGTAATGTTTTACACTTTTTCATAGTGTATATAGTCGATATTTCATGATCAATGTTTATAGACTTTCCTTTCTCTCGCTGTTCCAAGATTAGATTAAAAAATGTAATCGATACTCGTTTCACTTATGTTTCGGATAATTACTTTTTGGCCGTGTTTTTCGGAAACTGTTCGTTTCATATCAACGTCAAGTTAGATCACTTATTCTTCTATTCTTTGTCAATGTTCTTCCCAAGACCTTTAATTTAAAGTTCCTTTAAAGCTATGCAATAAGGATGCATATGAACAGAAGTGAAAAATTATTTTAATTTTGTCAAGTAAACGAATTAGAACAGCATGAAATAATCCGTGTCACGAACTATCGTTCATGCCGATTTAAGTATCGTTTTTAAGATCAAGAAATTCACGGTTTTGGGTAAAGCGTGTTTACACGACACTCCTCTGGGATGAAGCGAATTGACTAATGATTTTGGGCGAATTTTCTGAGGGATGCAGTGAATTCTTTGACAAAATCACCGTAAGGGTGTTGAATAAATGGTTCAGAGACGTACGCAGGAGATTGGGAGAGATCCTCAACAGCAACGAAACCTTCTTTTCCAATAAAAGTTTTTATTGATGACTCTAATTCGAAATAAAACCTTTTAACGTTGAGATTTTATCCACTGCGGGATTTACGTTTGGCTTTAATTCTCGCAGTCGAGTGTGCCTCAATCCTTCCTTTTATACCCAGCAAATCTGTCTCTAGGCTACCCCTTCTCATTGAAAATTCCATACCGTGATTCAATCCGTCCGAGTCCTTATCGTACAGGTGTTTAATTCCGATTTACCGGAGTGCTAGGGTTACTGATGTTAGTCAGATGACTTCCGATAACCCCAGACTCTTTCGTTGCGGCTGGAGTGCCGATTCGGTTACAAATAAATAATCGGTGGGTTTTGATAATTTTTAATGTTGATTTAATTCCCGATCCCTCCTTTCTTTTGCATTGGAGTGATGCTCGTCACATCTGTATAACAGACGTTAATTAATCGTTGACCATTGACAAGGAGCTTGTAAAATAGATCAGTTCCAAAATTTGCAAGTTTTATCTCCATTTCTTTACAATCCTCACACATCGCAATGTACATTTTCCCCCTGTTCCACTCGTATCATTAACATACAAGATCACGTACTTGTTCTAGTTTGACTTTACCGTTACTAGATGCAATTGCATGTAAAATGTGGAAATTTTTATTTCAATTTATTTGTAATTCTTCTGATTTATTTGTTCCACGGGTTATCTTGGAATTTACTTCTGCAACCAGTGATCTTCTTCCAAACTCTATTAAGGTACTGGATAAACCCTGACTCCGCAAGGAGGTTATAGTCGAGATCTGAAGTGGTGCTAAATCTATCAGGATTCGATTGACTGTTTTTTACATTATTTAAAATGCGTAAGTGTAAGGATGATATCGCTAAGTAACAAACGTATGGAATGGGGGTTTGTGTTAAAATCTTAATTAACTTTATGTAATGATTTACGATTGCTTCTGGGCCAAGTATGTTTGTAAGGGAAGTACGAAAATTTGAAGAAAAATTTTCATCAATTACTTTTCTTACGCTCCATTTGTCGGGGCATAGATCCCCGAATTCTTCCAGGGGCCCAGCCTTCTCGCGGTACTCGTGCTGGTCCTCTGACGGCCCTTAGGTCATGTACAGGGGAATGGTGTCGTAGAGATACCTCTATCTACTAGGACCTACTGTTTAAGGTGGGTTCCGAACCACCAGAGCTACAGTATACATATCACATGGGAAAACCAGAGGTGATGGGCAAGCTTCGAATCCGGGTTTTCCGTGTAGCAGTCCAAGCTTCTATTCACCACACCACCGTAGCTTTCGTGGCGGATTTTAGGTACCCTCGCGGGAGCTTCTTGTATTCGCGAGAATTTCTAGTTCTTCGATAAGGTCCTCCTCCAAGGACGAAACGTAACGTTTTAATAAAAGATTATGCGTCTTATTTTTATTGTTTTTCTTGCTCGAAGAAGACCACGCACCCACACTTTAACCCCTGGTGCTCTTGGTAAGAATTCCTCGCGTCACGATTTTCTCGTTTCATTTTTTTACTCATCCTCCTTTCATCTTTTTGTCAGTGCTTGCGCGTTTGAAAGCTGGAAGAATGACCTCCATGTGTCGAATCGATCGAACGCTTAGCGTATTCTTGTAAGACCTTGTAAGAAATGACTAGGTTTAGTTTAGCTAATTGCGTGCGTAGAATGGTGGGTTGGGTAGACGGATGTCTGCTCGCAGCAACTTCCTCGAGGTATGACCTGGACAATCGGTATCCCTCGCGATCAAAATATATTCTCAAGTTCGTGAGGAATAACACTTTGATAAATTTACTTGGACATATTTGTCAAGTACGGACATTGTATCATATATAGAGTTAAGAATTACTGAGCGATACATTTAGAATTTCTCCAAAAACACGGTTGCATCTTCTTAATCCTGTGTATGCAAATACATTCCAATTTCACTTTTTTGTACGTTAAATACCCTTAGAAAGAAGTCTCCGATCTTTAAAAATCACTCCCAGTATTTAAGTATTAGTAATTTATACGAAATAGATCTGTTTGGTAGACATATTGCAAGTTCCCCAGAAGAAAACAAAATCTGTGGTTAACACACTTCTAGTACCAACAGTGGGATTTTATCGTGCAATAAATTTAGGATTTCTCCGAATACACAACTCTCTTCCCACAACCTTCTATACCCGAATATTACCCGACCCAAACAAATCTAAACAAAATCAAGTTTCGTTGGTTGACAAATGTTACGTATGTTTTGAGTATTGCTCTTGTAGATTTCACTAGACCCACTAATACAATGTCTATATGTCTACAATGAGCCAAACGGTGATTATTTTTTTCTACCACTTTTTACGCAACAGCTATATTTCCAAAAAAAATTCCGACAAATTAAACATTTTTGCATCGAAACAATCGTCCAGAAATTGCATAAAAAAATAGCATTTGTCAGATAACCGTACGTTAATATTGCATAGAACAAACCATTATCTAGAAGATGATATTTTTAAACGCCCTTATTTTCTTTCATTGGTGACACGGGAAAGGTACGTTTCCGTCCTGAATTCTCCTCAAACCTTTATCTGCTCAAACCCATCTAGGAACTTAGGAGTTTGTAATAAGAATTCATACACACCTTATATATCTGTGCGGAGAAGTGTGCATGGAAACTGATCGCTTTTGATTAGGAAAATGCGTTGCCAAGTCGAGGTCTTAATACCGAAATAAAGTTTGCAAATTGAACTGCTATACTCATTCGGAAATCGTCATAAACATATATGTATTTTATCAGACTTGAATGGGGTGAATATGAAACACATATGTATATAACTACTGATCAATGTGGCAATTGTAGGCAGAAATAATGTTTTTTTGTAAGAAAAAATATTGATATTTTTTGTTTGGCATAAGAAGACATTGACTTTACTAACTATATAATTTTCCTTTACTTTTACCACTATTTTTTCTTTACTAACCATTTTCATGCTACAAGACCATGAATACGCGTATTTATGAAAATAATATCTTTTGATAATTGTTTATTGGACAGTATCGAGCAAGTGTTTTGTTTGCAATTTCAATCGTAACGTTATTTTAATCGTTATCTTAATTGTGTTATGCTCGTTAACTTGGCCAATATCATTTCTTGGCTAAAATGCAATGTGTGCAACTGCATTGGTAAACGATACTTCAATGCAAATTTTCTTCTTGAAAGACATTTTTTCAATGTTTAAGGCTAACACTCTCCTTTTCTATCTCCTTATACGGGAAATAATTTATAGTAGATTCCGTAATATTATATTCGCTTGTTTCTATGAATAATGCAACTAAATATATCAATATGTATTACACCGAGCATGATTATAAGTGTCTGCACAATTTTTAAATCGTGCGCATGTGGATCATGGAATTGATAAATCAGATCCAACCGTCTCCAGCCGCCTGGCAGGAAATACGCCACAAATACGTCTAAAGTCTCAATCGAATGTATGTCGATGCAACTAATTAGGATGAAAAATATCCTAAATTCGAGACAGAGTAGGAAAACGTCTGATGATTGACTTTTACTACTTAGTATTGCACACAAGCAACGCTGAGAAGTCGCTGACATCAGACTTATTTGAGAGGAATTTCAATTTTTGTAGTTACAAAAACACCTTTATTTTTCAGGTTTATTCCTTTTAAATTTTTCTCGTTTCAGATTTCACGTTTTACTTATTCCCGCGTTTGGAATTTTTTTTTTATATTTTTTCACCTTTCGGATTTCTTCTTTTTGTTGTCTACTGGTAAATGCGCGTAAATAAAAAATACCCCTTACATAACGCCCCTGCACATCTTGTTATTTATAACCACGCATAATTATACGTGTTTGTGATTTCACTGCCACTTAAATATAATTATCACACGTCAAAATTGTACTTTCGATTGTCAAGAATACGTTAACAACGATTCGTTGTTAGGCTACTTAAACTTAGAAGATTAACTTGATTATGACAGAGTTTTCCATAAATCTTTGTCCCTTTTTTTTAACATTCTGGCAGATCTGAATAATCTTATGTCACGTTATGATAATTTCATTTATGTCATGTTTATGACAATTTTACTACCGTAAAACTAATCTTAGAAAGGCACCTTTTACATTAATCACACCGTGTTGAATTTCGGACCGTGTTTCCGCAATCTTTAAACGTGCGCTCCTAAAAATTCATCTAATGCCTGTAATTATATTTAAGCATGACGTTCCACGTTTAATGCTCCACAAATTGCAATTAAAAAAAGTATCGCAAATATATGGATAAGTGTTTATGCAGCAAAGTACATAGGTATTTTAAGCTTTCGATGAAAGTTAATTACAGACTGTATCGAAATTCTCTCAAATGTCTCTTGGGTTTTTTTCTTACTTTAATTAAGTTTCGATGTATGTTTTACCGCATTATAATGTTATTAAACATGTTCTTTGGTTACGTTTCATGGTAGATGATACGTACGGTGGCGCATGTAAATAAAATTTTGTTTGAAGCTCTCAAGTATTGGACTATTGGATTTATTGTTTGTCACGATTTCAAATATTACCACTGATGAACAAAGCTTGCATCTTGTTAGAGAATTCTTCTGAGATGGGTCGAGACTGAGGTGGGCCGAAGGTGGACACAATAGTGTTGCAACAAGAAGAGTTCGTTTATTGCATAATTACAATACTTTGTGGAACGTGACAAAAAAAGTGCGTTGGCAGAGCGGACACGTTAGTCTTGACACATGGGTTTCTAACATTGCTTGCAGTACGACTCGTTTCCTTCTTTTCCGGAAACGGACGTGTTATTTGGAAGGAGACACTGACTTTTTACAGGCTAGTCTTGAATAATCAATGATCGATTGACTTTTCGAATTCAAAAATAAAATTAGTCCATCAATCACGGTATTGAGAAATCGGTTGTCAGACAGAAATGTGAGTCCGCGAAAGCCGGGTAGAGCTGATTGCTCGAGGTGTTAAAGATAGCGCCCGGATAGCTCTAGGCGTCTCATATTGCTTCTCGATCAATGAACTCACACGAGAGTGTATTTGTGTGTCAGTTGTGGAAATCTGCAGTGTATATCCCCTTTGATCATGCAAAATACGGAACAAACCGCGCAACAATAATTCGCAGGGGAGACTCTGTCCCCGAAAACAAATTAACACGTGGAAGGCGCCCTTGAGGCAATTCTACTCGAAATATAATTTTTATTGTAAATCGTTCGTATCGATGGTTCAAATTATTAGTATCTATGTTTCAATTTCCGAGTTAAAATTTACTTAAGTTATTTATAAAGACAATGACTGCAGTTTCAGCCACAAAAACAAAATAAAGGATAATTTTATTTAACTCTCTGAAAATTAATTCAAACACCCTTTAGTTTGTCGTTATGCGTGTTAAGAAAGTGTGAGTCAAATAAAATTTTTCAATATTGCTGTTGAAAAGGGTGACATCGTGATTTATTTTCCTTTCTAATCTTACCAATCATTTTGGTAATTCAAAACATTCCTAAATCGTCTCATAAGGGTATCATAAATGAGGAAGGTGCCCATAATCAAAATAAATAAAATTCTGTAGAATAAAATTAATCATTTTTGGCGAAGATTCCATTCCATGTCGTTTACAAGTTCAAGATCTTTGATAAGTCGCTAAGTCAAGAAAGGTAAAGCACTCAAATTTTACACATTAATTCCTTTCGATTTTAAAATAAATTATCCAGAGTGCAGATTAATCGATACATCTGACCTCGGTTACGAAATCTACCATGTACGTTTTTGCTCGATACTGAATAATAACTCAATCTGGTCCATGTCCTGAGTAAATTACTTAGATGCAATGACCCAAAAATAAACGACGAACAGTATCCTCAATTCGTCACGTGACATAGAAAGATATCTTTTTAGGAGAACAAAAATGTATGTTAGTTTTTTATATTGATCTTTGCAGGAAGGATTAAGATAAACAATTGTGTATAAATTTAATATTACAATACAAATTTAATCTAATTAATCACAACAAATATTTGTAATGTTAAAATATTTATTGTTGCAAGATACAGTATGCTGCTCTTTTATTTTATTGACATTGCTGCTGAATTCCGCGCTTTCGGTAGTGTTCAAGGTCTACGAAGCAGCCATGCCGGGGCGTTTATCGATTCCGGAGACCATTGAACTAGCCTGTGCCCTCATCTCCGCTTAAACCATCCCGCACATCCCGGGGACAGTTTAATTAAGTCGCCTTAAAGCAGAATACACTCGCGGTTTTCCATGCATGCAACCTAGGCAACATCACGCAAGTCTAGGTCTCCAGTCTTGCATTGTCCAGGTGTAGACAACTAACAGGATGTACCGGAGAACAATGAGATGTCCATTTCGCATCTCCTTTTAGACCGTTCCCTATTTTATTTTGGTTGTGTCCAATTTTTTTGCGATTGCACACCGAATTTTTGAATTGATCTTATTGATGAGAGCAGAATTAGTATTGAATTCTGCAGTGTCTCAGGAAATTATCAGAATAATACCAATGAAAAACAATCGTGAAGCGTCTGGATGTTTATTTATTCGAAGTGGAATGTGGATAGTTGGAAGTGGAAAATTTATAGGTGCTGTCGAGACCTATATTTTTAAGTGTGAAAATGAAAAATGTGTGCAGTTAAACTCTCACTTCACTGTTTTAGATTTATGATGTTACTTTTTGTTATAAACAAATCCCCATGTATGTAATCAATAATTTAGTTTCTTTTCCTTATGATAGAGGTATGAATTTATAGTCATTTAAACAGTAATCCTAGTTGTTAAGCGTGAAAAATAATTTTGAGCCTAAAGTTCTGAAAATTTCTCCAAATTTTTGCTTGAATTTGTTCAATGTGATCGAGTTATTTCAGAGCTGCATCTGATCAGATATCGGAGAGTTTGTTTGTATGTTTGTTCGTTAATTTCTTTTCTGGCGTCTTTTGGTGAGAAAGTTTAGTTTACATAACGACCAAAGAATATTCACGTTGTTGCTTAAACGTTGCTGTATGTATTGTACAGTGGCTATTGCTTGTCGTATATACGTTGCATATAGGTACTAATACGGTATGCGTGTACGAGCATGAATCTGTTATTTTTAAGGAACAACATCCTCAAGCACGAAAGCTCGTTACTGGACGTAGAGAACTCATTCCCAATGTGATCCATATCGACCTCCAGGGGTCGACTTTGATCTACAGTGAGTTCGTGTCAATAAAAAAAAAGATAAAATTCGGAATGCATGATATGTAAATGGGACATTTAGGCAGGCTGCCACTAAAATTTTGGTTTCCCTTAAATGTATTAATTCCTTAAAGCAATTAATCCTCTAAATTAATTTAATTCTCTTAAAGTATCGGATTAAAATAAAACTCTTAAACAAATGTACGCGTACTGGTGTAGTAATAAAAATATAAATTGTGTATGACGTCATTAATGTGAAGCACAACTTGCTTGCTGCAACAAATTTCAATTAAACACTATAATCAATTAATACATTTTGTTTTTTTTTTAGTATATTTAATATATCATTTTTATAGTAACTTTATACCATAATTTATATAATTTTTCGGTTCGATAAATAATATTTTATGTTAAATCGTACCAGTACAATTTAAGAAATCACACTGAAATCTAACGATAAGTCTTAATTCATTAACTCTTAAAGTTACTATGTTTTGTCTTTGAATTTTTCAAGCATGGGGAAAGGAAAATATGGTCTTTGAACGCAGAAGCGTTGAAAGAAGGCAAAATATACTACTGATTAAAATGTTTGTAACGGTTTTTACTTTTAATGTTTTCTAAAAGTTTATTATTTCAATTTTTACATTTCATATTTTTTATAAAAATTATGTTTATTTGTTTTGATTCCGTTTTGTCTCAACATAATAAAAGATTAATTTTATTTTGAAAGTATATAATTTATCACCAAAAGTAGGTATAATTTTGGAAAGAGAGCAGTACGATTTAAAATGTAGGAACCTAAATCGTATTCGTATATTTTGTAAAATTAGTCAAATAGCTTTATTAATTCTATTTTATGCATATAATGTGTAGCAGGTGAAATAAGTAAATGAGACTTATATATACTGTTACGTGCATTAACCCTACACCTATGGAAAGGGAAATCGAGAATCAAAATCTGAGCGGAATGTGACACAGGTGCACTGCTGACTCGGACGTTAGGTTTCCTACAGTAAACTGAGAAGGCCATCCCAGCTCCTTTTTTCACGTTCTTTACATGGGACAAACTTGCAGCGTGACTCGTGCAGGAATTAGCCATGCCTTGCATTTTTTCCTCTCTAGGTAGGGGAGATCCCCAACCATGTATATATGGGAACCCCCGAGACAAATCGCTACTATCATTTTTGACTAACTAATAAAACTTCAACTCGAACAAACGCTCTTAACAAACGGTCAAAAGTTCTCGATCTCCCTCGCTCCGTTTTTATTACTCTTCAGTAAGATATATTTTTATATACCTTTGTTAAATTCATTTTAACTAATCTGTCCAACGAGTTTTAGGGACACTAAATCCTAAGATATCCTAGAGTCTTCTGAGGCGCATTCAATTGCGTATCGAAGCCTTCTGAATATCGAAAGGACTTGGAATTTTAAGACAA
>JBCFXI010003113.1:0-12178 GCA_038496175.1 Ampulex compressa
ATATATATACTGATACGGGATTCGTCACATTTGGAAACCATCAATAGCTTTGTCCACGTACCGATCGTTTCTTAATTCTTTGCTTATTTCATAAGATTCTTTATATTTTTGCGCTAATTTTGGCGCATTACCATTACTGGTTTGCTTAAAATTCCGCAATTTTATTTTCTTTTGTACCTGCTTTTTGATTTTGACGATCGCTTTATTGCGCATTTCCTTTAAATCCCAATCGGTTTTTACCTTTTCCGATATTTATAACGCATACTTAGGACTATCTGCGACGCTGTTAAATCTCGCACAGCAATATGCTTGGCATTTCGCCAGTAGACTTATTCATGATATTATTACAAATATATTCTACATCTTCCAACGTCTAGTACCAGTTGCAGCTTCATTCATCTGTGAACTTCACTATTACCGCAATGATCGTTTGATTTGTTCCTTCTGCCTAACCATTCGCTTGCGGCGACGCAGTGGCGTTCTTCATGTGGTTTACGTTTTACTTTGTCAAAAAATTTTTAATTTATGCGATGTGAAACAACTGTCTCAGTCTGAAACAATTCACAATGGTCTATTGTATACAACAAAATAAGATAAGCAAAATAAGAATTCGTTACATATAATTTTACACATTTTGTAAATCCATCAATTGTCAAAAAAATATATGTTTTCTGAATTGACAAGGATTTAGACATCGGTCCTAGATGTTCAATATGTAAAGTAATAAACTTTATCTTTTCTTTTATCTATCGGTATTACTATTATATTACCTTTCTGAATTTCGTGTAACATACCTTCCGCCTTCCCAGAATTTGGACAGAAATACATTTTAGAATATTCCTAATATGATCTTTGGTCTTTTGTTTTATCCCTGAAAGCCAATTACGGTCTAAAGTGTTTTCCACCCGTTTATTTAACCTCATCTATCGTATTTTGTTGCGATATTTATACAAAATACTATATTCTAATGCGTTCGCTCCATAGAACAAAGCTCGCTCCTTATCTTTCCGATAATCCAAACCATTCATCATTACAAAAAGTTTATCCTCTGCTCGCTCTAATCGTTCTCGTATCTGTACTATTTTCAGGTCCTGATATTGCCTTAAGGAGTTAGGGGTAGTCAGGATTTTCGAAAAATCGATTTGTTGCACTTTCTTAAAGCATGATATCTCGAAAATATTACATAAAATTTTCAAGTAAATCCAACAAATAGTTTTCGAGATATCCTACAATTACTGAAGCGCTGCCTGACTATCGATGATAAGTAGCTGACGGCAGATGCGGAAACAATAGCAAAAGCTAATACAGTTTATGAAAGCTAAAAATTTATGAAGATCTCATTAAGAGTAATTTACGCTCAATATGTGTCGGTGGATTCAATCAAAATAATAATGAAAGCTTCAATCAACTAATGTGGAAAATAAGCCCAAAAACTTTGAATAGTAGCTTCACTATTGCAGAAATTGCTGCATTTCTTGGAGCTTGTGCTTTTAACGAAGGTACACAGGCATTATTAATTATTAGGAATGACCTTGGAATAAATTGTGGACCAAATGCCTATCGATGTGCTGGAAAAACTGATTTTGAGCGTGTAAATGTGGCACACAAACACGTTAATGAGAACCCAAGACTGCAGAATGCAACGTAGACAACAGCAAAATGATATATTAGAAGGTTCCACAACGGCAGAAGAAACATTATAAAACCCAGGAATAGATGACTCGGTGTAAGTAATTAAATAATTAGTAATTGTATACATGAATCGAGTGTAAAACTTGAAATGCATTTCTCTCAAAACTATGTTTTCGAACTCGGTGACCACTGTAATTCAAAAACCAGTCCACATATTTAAATAAAACTTATACGGCTTATTGGAAGCATAAAAAACTAGTGCCTGGTCGAAGGATTTTTTGTTTCGATTAAAACTTACACATTTATTGACAATAAACTAGTGACTTCTCTCTAGAAAAGCCGAGAGTAATCGATTAGAGGCCGCTATTTTGTTAATTTTCAAAAAAAGAAAAAAAGCTTCGATCAAACACTAGATTAACTATTATACTAATGATTTTTTTTTTGTTTTATTGATTTTAGATGAATCAGTAAAATGTTATGATGGTCAACGCAAAACACGATTGGTAGCACGGGCTCCAACAAGTATGGCGATAACTTTGTCTACGATAAAATTCTTTCGTTTTTAATTTTTGTCAAATAATTTTAAAACATAATATAACAACTTAGTAATAATTTTTTTATAAAATAAGTTGAACTACTGTAAGAAATAAATGATTTAAAAATCCCAACAATTACTCCAAATCCGGCTGCATTGGCGTCAGAGTACAATTTCGTTTCATCCAGTGGTGAATAAATACTTAAAATGGCTGCCTGAATTAATGTATTTTTTAATCCTTCGAATGCCTGTACTTTTCCCGATTCAAATTAAAGTTGCTATTTTTCTTTGTCAAATTATAAAGCGGTTTAGCGATCATAAAGAAATTCTCAATAAATTTGCAGAGGTACGAAGAAAGCTCCAAAAAACGCTGTACATCACGTATATTTCGCGGTACCGAAAATTGTTTCACATCGCTAGCACCACGATCGGTGGGACAAATACCTTTGCTTGTCATTTTATATCATAAGTCTTCTTATTCAGTCTGCAGAAACTTATATTTATCTAACCGTAATTCTAACTTTTTTTCAACGCATCATTTCAAACCTTTTTCTAATGCTTAAAAATGATGTTCCAGGGTCATGGCGGCGATTATAAAGTCACCTTTTCCTCCAGAGATACGTATCTTTTCCTGGATTACAAGCGGGAGATTCTTATTTAGGTTAACTAGGGAAGCAAAACCTTTATTACTTGAGATTGCCTGAATATCCATAATTTATTGGATTTCTGGATTAATTGCGAACATTATTTTTGCGCACTTCGTAAAGTCTCTATCGAAAACCACCAAACTTCGCATTGTGCCATTGGTTATCACTTTTAAATTCACGTTAACGAAGACCTGTTTCTAAACCATTGCAGCTTTTATCCATCCCAAAATTTACATCGCGTTATTGTTTATTCCTGCGAACTAGCTCTAGGCGAATTCTCTTGCAATCAGTCCGCACGATACTAGATTTTCTTTTATAAAACTGCTCGAGCTCCCAAAATCCCAAACTTTCCCAAAAAAAATCCAAACCCAAAGCCACACCTCTAGCAGGAGTCGCCTACAGTTCGTCGAGTAGTGTCCAGTGTCGCCGCAATTGTATCGTTGGTCCTGTCCTCTTGGTGAACGCCTACACCCAGCTGCATAGTGCCCCGCTTCGTTGTAATTATAACACCTGTCTGCCCTATTATTCCCCGTACACGTTGATTCCTACAGCTTCTTTCTTGCAAGAGGTTTCTTCGTCACCACTGTGCTTGTCGTTGACCATGACCCGCTGTTCTGCCGTCGGTTGTTCTCTGGAAGTCGTAGTTTCGCGAAAGCTCTAAGCAACTCCTCCGAGATACGAAAACACTGTCTCCACCAAAGATCTTATATGCCGATCCGCGATACCATCCACAATGTAATGAACGATTTCCACTTCTGCATCGGCACTCTATTACTCACAAAAAAAAAAAAAGCATTGTCAGTAAAGGATTTTTTGGCCCTCCAAATTCGCTTCTCGAATTCTCGCTTCCACTCTAAAATATTTGGTCGCTGCCCGAACATTTTCCTTAATCCGTTCAACAATTAATCTGCCGACATATCGACACTGCCTGGCTTTCAGTGGTACCGTTGCAAGGCCTTTCTCTTTAGCTTGTGGCACACCATTGCCTTGGCTACTATCCCGCAAAGCCCGTAACGCTGAATCAGCTTTTTTGCTTGCCTTTCACAAGTCTCGATATCATAATTGCATCTGTCATAATCACCAACCATATCCTCAACATCCATCTCATTTCAACCGTTTGAATCACCGAACCTTTGTCTGTCCTGGTTTGTGCGACAAGATGCACCGCTTCCAATTCTTTTCTTAATAAATGAATTTCCAGTTCGGCTAGCTTCCGTTTTTGTCGGAATAAATCTACCTTATTTACCCGATTCCCCATCGGTGAGTCAGGTCGCAGTTGCGCTGCTTCTCACTGCACCGCCATTTCTTCGCCTTCTCGGGAGCCCATCTTTGTTGGAAGGTTCTTCCGCATATCTTCCTCCATAAATCCTGCCTCCAAGAGCCGCGCTAGCAACTCGTACTTAACTCCCGCTGTCGGAATCTGATTTTCCCGCAGCAGTTCTTTCAGCTCTGCAGCTGTATGTGTCCTCGTCGTAGCCATAATATCCACTATTTTCCATACTGCATAACTGATTATTCGTGAATTCCTTATTTGAGCCATGTCCATCCCACTTGTGAATTTGTAACGGACAGACCGGGAACAGACAAACCCATTAATGTGTTCCAGGACCCCTCAAGGGAGGCAAGGAGGAGCTGGAATACGACCGTGGCGGTGTCAGGCGGCTGGGGCCAATCGGTCCGAATTTATAGACTCTGTGATCGACACGTGCCCTATTTACAAACTGCGCAGAAATGTATAATTATGGTTGTTACAATACACATTGACATATTTAATCGTATTATTTGTAGAAATGTGAAAAAATAACATCATACAGTCTAATATAACTTATTGCTAATGCAAGAAGGTGGGAAAAGAAGGAAATATCTTTTAAAATTGGAAAAATGTCCTTTAGAAGAAACTTTTGCATCAAAATCATTACGTATAAGGATTTGGTAATATTAATTGATTGATTAATTGTTCCAATGTAAAATAAATTGTAGTTCGGTCAAGAACCGCCCGATATCCCTGAAAAGAACCATCTTACAACTCTGGAAAAGTGCATTATAGCTCTGAAAAGAAACAATTCCATCTTCGCACAATTACTTGATATAATCTTTTTAATTGAGAAACGTTACGAAATCTTTATCTGTAATAATTCTGATGCAAAAGTTTCTTCTAAAGGACATTTTTCCAATTTTAAAAGATATTTCCTTCTTTTCCCACCTTCTTCGATTAGCAATAAGATATATTAGGCTGTATAATGTTGTATTTCCACGTTTCTATGAATAATACAATTAAATGTGTTAATGTATATTGTAACAACCATAATTATACTTTGCTACACAATTTGTAAATAGCATGTGTGTCGATCAGAGACGATAAATCTGAACGGATTGGCCCCAGCTGCCTGACATCGCCATGGTCGTATTCCAGCTTCTCCTTGTCACCAATTAATGAGACCGTCTGTAACATAATGGTAGAAATGTACACCACCACAATGAAATTAATAACGAGAAAGCTTATATTCTTCAACACAATATCATAAACATTACCTTTACCTAATTTCATCCGCGTCCATTTCATTTACTTATTTTTATTCTCTTCTTTTTATAAACGAAGTCAACACTTCCACGCTTCTCTCGCACACGCCGGCCGGCGTCCCTATTAACCCATACATTCACATACACATTAGATATATTCCCCTTACAATTTTAAACAACAAATATGATACTCTGTACAATATTGTTGTAGAAAATCGGATAAAGTGTAAACGCCCACTCGAGCACCCTCTGTATATGATCTTAGGATTCGAGCTTTCCCCTCTGCGTCTCCCTCTCTCACCAACGATAATGTTTTTGGGGCAACGTGTGTAGTTAGTGTAGTCATTTTATCAATTTACCCATCAGAAATAAAGCAGATAAAAGACTTTGAAATAAATTTGGGACAAATTACAAACATTGTACCAATCAAAAGGATCTGCGGGGAAAGTGATACTACTAAAAGGATTGGTATAGCATAAAATGCGAGAGGGCGAAGACATCATCGACAATTTGCGAGATGTTTTCGACGTTGTCAACAAGTTAGAAGAGATGAGCCTAAACGTTGTTGATGACTAGCTAACAATTCTGTTACTCGACAATATTGTGGTTACGTAGAAAAATTTCAGAATTTCCATCGAAATGCAAGAAAAATTTCGAACACCCGAGGCACTGAAAATCAAACTGCTAGAAGAGTCTTCAGCGAGAAAACACAGTAGCAAGGATGCCGCAAATGGCGCCATGTTTCCGTGAAAGAGATTCAGAAATGCAACGAAATAATCCGGAAACCAGAACAATACACAAAGGATGAAACACAGGGACAAATTAAATTCAGATATTACAATTGTGGTCTGACGGGCCATAATGTCCAATACTGCAAGATGCGTATGAACAAAGAAAATACTGCGAAGTCACTACAGATTGCACCGTGCGGTAAAGTATCGGTTTACGCGGAAGCCGCGTGCGGTATTACCGATCATGAAGGGCGCTGGTGTCTCGATTTGGACGCGTCATCGCATATGATTGCGGACAACAAAAAATTGAAAGGAACGTGGAAATCGAACGATAGAACATTGAATCTCACGAGCACCGATTTGAGAAAGATCACGGACGTCGGTATAGTAAAAGCACGTGGAAGTGACGAACTCACGGTAAAATTAGAGGAAACTTTTCTCGTATCCACGTTACATTCAAATTTATTGGCAGTTGAGAAGATGACTGATTGTGGTTTAATTGTAACTTTCGACAGAGACCGTGCCACCGTTACGAACCCTAATACGGAAAAGAAATAATGCGTACAAATAGAGAGACAAAACTATATTACGTCTGCGAATTACGTGAAATAACATACGATTACATTTCACCAGTAGCACAAACCTTTCAACCATATAAAAAATCCGATTTGAAAAGCCTAGTACGTAAAAACAAAGTTCGCGGAATAACATTAAAGAACGAAAAGAAAACGAACATATGTGGAGTTTACGTGAGCTGCAAGAAAATGCAAACATCCTTTTGGGAGTCAGAATCATCAAAGAACGCCGATATACTAGACTTTAGACACACAGACATTTGCGGACGGATGCATGATATGCCTCATGGAGGATTGGGATATTTCGCGACGTGTATCGATAACGCGTCAAGGTGGTATAAGACACAGTTTCCAAAAAAAAACAGAGCACAATTCTAGAAAAATTTAAGATTTTTGAAAATTCCGTAGAAAATCGTACAGGCAAGAAGATCAAAGCTCTTGGGTCAGATAATGGAACACCATACAAAAACAAAGCTTTTAAAAGATTCTTGAGGAACGAAGGTATTAAGCATCAGTTAGTCGTGAAATACACTCCAAAACAAAATGATGGTGCCGAACACAAGAACAGAACATTGGTGGAAATAAATCGTTGTATGATTGCTCAATTTGGGCTCTCCTCCATATTTTAGGCCAAAGTATCACTCATTGCAACCTACATAAGGAACGGGTGACCATTGAGCGCTCTAAATAGAAAAACGTCATACGAAATTTGGTACAGAGCTCACCCAAACGTAAAACAGCTACGCACGTTCGGTACCAAAGTCTACTCACTAGATAAATCACCAGTGTAACCGTTCCAATTACATGCGTCTTACCAACGTGAAGCTGCGATCGAATAGCGATTACACGTCGTTGAAATATGGAAATTTGGGAATATGTCGTCGAATATGGAAATGGAAAGGAAAGAACGGACGGCTGGGGTTTATCATAAGAGAATTAATTGGTGTCAGGGTACTGAGCAAAAAAGAGAGACCAGCCTGTGTTAAAAAGCTGTTAGAAAGAAACCGGTGAGCAACCCCTGTCCTCCAGGTCCTCGTCCATACTGTAGTACATAAATGCATATAAATTTTGCGAGGTGCAAATTCATCTTGGAATTGCGGAACAGTTTTCATACAGTTTCCGACAAACATAACCAACGAATGTCACCGAGTCTGCCGCAGTAATTGAAATAGAGTTGTAACCCGTCGAGTTACATAGAGGTCCCATCCGGTCCTGAACGAGACAATTTTCGTTAAACCCTCGATAGGCGACATGGCAATGGGCACAGCGACGTACCCGCGAGAGAGAGGGAGAGAGACCCAGGCACTTACACTTTGAAAGTGGCACCGAGAGGACCACGGACAACAAGGTCCAAAAACGAAGCAAACTCAGTGAGTAAGGAAAAAATGCCTCCGTATGTAGGGGAGCTTCCTCCAGGGTCATAGAACCCCAGCTTTGCCCTAACCTGCGTACGTTGTGGTTTTCGGATGGCAACTAGTTGCGTGGTATCACAGGATCCGGAGTCAAGGTTCGAGAATTGAGCATTCGCGATATAACAGTGTGTACGTTTGCAGAATGAATAACAAGGTTGATTATGAATGAGTGGCTTAGTGTAACAAACTTCTATGATTTATATAATTAGTGCTTACCTGTAGATTGAGGGATTGCCTGTCAAATTTTACTACAGCGTCGATTAATAGAATTCCTTATACGATTCTTGTCTACCTCTAGATTGAGGAATCACCTATCGGTGTGTACTCGCATGATGTTTGACTAAAAGTTTCCGTTTGTTGGAAGATCGTTGGCTATTTAACTGGCATTGGAAAAGCCAATTTGGTGAGGCTGTTCTGCAAGGGTAGGGCTGACAGTCCCGTTAAGTGTTTTTCGCGTTTGTTAATTAATTTTTACCTGAGCAAGCATTTGTTCACCAGATGTTTTATGGTTATTTTGACCAGGTCCTTGCCTGGTCACCCTTTGCTTGAGTTCTCTACAAAATAATAAAATATCTGTTGACCACTCGCTCAGGTATACCTCGCTGTTAATGCCCAAAGCAGCAAAAGATCTGGCTGAGACGTTCTTGCGGCCATCTCGAGGTCGCCCAACAATTTTAAGAACGGGCACAAGATGTCGACTTAAAAAACTCCCAATAATGATACACACAGAAAGGACAAGTATGCGCGGCGACAACGTTGACTCGAACTTAGCTATGAACAAAGACGAAGATAACCCACAAACGAAGAAAACGTTACAAACGAAATCGTTAGCTTGATAAACTTCAGCGACCCAAAAACCGGAGAGGAAGCATTCGCATCCCTCGAAGCTAAAAAATAAAAATGAGCTACATTGACAGATTACAAGGCCTTGTTGAAAAATTCCACATAGACAGTGGTAGATTGTTCAAATCATGGGAAAATACTCAAATCGAGGAGGGTTCTGCGTACAAAATACAATCCAAACGGTATGGCGAAACTGAGAAAGGTGAGACTGGTGGTGAAAAGTTGCTTGCAATGAGCGGGCATAGACTACGAATAGACGTTCGCACTGGTCGCGAAGTATAATACATCAGTTGGATTTTGTAGTGCATTCCTCAATGCTGATAGTCGCGAGAAAATATACATGTACATTCCGAATGGATTGCCGAAAATTCTGGATAACAGTGAGGATTCGGAATTGTTAGGGAATAACGTAATGTGAACTATTCAAGAGAGCACTGTTAGACTTAAAACAATCGGAACATCAGTCGTACCTGGAGATAAACGAAAAGCTCTAATGCTTATGATAGAAGCCATTAGCATGTGACCCTTGCATATATTTACGAAAAGATGGACACGACATAATAATCATTACAATTCACGTCGATGACTTTGTAGTAGGGTTTAACAACCAGTCCAAACTATCAAAATTAAAGCAGTAAATATCGTACGCTTTTGAAGTAAATGATCTGAGCAAAATGCATTACTGCTTAGAGAGCGAGTTTTACCAATCTCAGGATAAAAGTACGATCATTTCAAAAAACATAAGAAGTACAAGGTCGTAACATCTCCAATTGACCCCAGTGTCAAGCTACACAAGGATGTTCTCGAGGTATAGAGAAAAAAGACAGAAAGCCTACTGTATCAACACCTCATTGGGTGATTCATGTATTTAGCCACTTTTAAGCACCCTGCCATTGCTCACGCACTAAGTTCATTAAGTCAGTTCAATTCTTAGTACGGAACGGATCATTGGAAAGCGGTCCAATGCGTGCTGCGTTATCTAAAAGACACTGGTGCTACGGGTTATCTTACAAGAAGAAAAAATCCCCTTTTTATTGAATATGCCGACGCTGACTGGGATGAAAATGTTAGTAGATTAGTGAAAATGTAATAGAATATGTTAGAATTCTGTGTAAAATGTAATAGAATTCATGTTAGCAGAAGCGTCGATAAGTTGGGAGTCTCGTAAACAGCGAACTGTTACCATGTAGACTACAGAAGCCAAATATGTGGCGTTCACAGAAAGCGCAAAAAAGGCTATATATTTATACAAGAGATATTCAGCAATGAAGACACATTCATCATATTCAGCGATAATCAGGCAGCTGGTTGCCTGGTCAGGAATGCTATACAGTGGACGAAACACATTGCCATCAAACACAACTTCATACAGAAGACAACAAAATGGGGCGATATCGAGGTGGAATATTTGCGGACGGAAAAGATGCTTACCGACATGTTAACAAAAGAACTTCCACAATTAAACATAATGGTTGCCTCGTCAATTTCGGGATTCATGAAATAAATGCTGATTCGTAGAACACTCGAGATGTCATTTAAGAGACAGTGTTCCAGAGAATCGTATAAAGTGTAAACGTCCACTCGAACGGCCTTTGCATGTGATCTTAAGGATCAGGATTTCCCTTCTAGGTTTTCCTCCTCCACCAACGCAAATAAAACGCCATCCCACGTTTGTTAAAATATCTTCAACTTTTTTTGGTTTTTTTATCTTTTCCGACAAATATTGTGATATTTAAGAATATTCTTTGCAAGCTAATGTATGAAAATATTGCGTAAAATACAAGTAACAGGGCAATTTTGCAATAAATTTTCACTAAACATCAATCAGTTTGATTGAATAAGTTATGAATAACATAATCTATAATTTCTATCCAAAATTTATTCGTGTTCTTTGGCGTATGAATATGAAGCGAAATTTAAAAAATACAGAAAGATTATTTCTCAGCGTCCGAATGGAGTTAAGAATAGTATTTGATAATTATCCGAAGCGACAGAATATGTGAGATGACAAACAAAAGATGACGCAGCAAAATGTTTTACTACAGCTAAATTTGTTAACCACGGCAGAATAACTTACTTTGTCACGAGAACTTTGCATTCAAGAGGGAAATATTGATAGCCACATGTTGACTGTCACGGACTATTCCACCACTGTCACCAAATTTATGTCACTGTCTATCGTTTTGACCGATTTTTAGTATGATTTTAAGATAAAGAAATTTACGATTTTAGGTCAAGCGTGTCTACGCGACACTCCTCTGGGGTGAGGCAAATTGATTAATGATTTTGGGCAAATTTTGGAGGTTGAAGAAGGATATCAACGAAACCTTCTTTCGCAATAAAGACTTTTATTAATTTCTCAAATTCAAGTTGAAAGACTTAAATTCGAGTTCCTGTCTATCGCAAAGTTTACGTTTAGACTGTTTACTCATTAAACCGATCGATCGCTTGGGTTTTGCCGATACACAAAATGAATGTGCCTCAATCTTTCCGAAAACGATTTAGATCAGGACGAATCATAATCCTTGACAATTTTCCAATAGGCAAGTGAATGCGTCTTGGATCCTCCGTCTAAGTCCCAATTAAAAGACCGAAGATGCGGGTTAGGAATTTCAGACAATCCGGAGGTTCCGATCGCAAAATGAATGCACCTCGGATCACTCAGGATGTCTTAAAATTCTTAATCCCTCGGATTCTCCAGAACACCGATACGTAAAATAAATGCGCCTCAGAACGTTCAAGAGAATCTTAAGCTTCGGTGTCCCTACGATACCCAAACTATCGATTTGCAAAATGAATGCGCCTCAGGTAGTTTACAAATATCGGGATATCCACTACTGAATGAAGAAAAACTCAATTAAGAATATTTATACAATATGACTGAATCTTACTGGTTAAAACTGAAGCGCAGGGAGATCGAGACTGTCGCGAACGTTACTGTAGCGTCTAACCGTTGTGAGGGCACGCCGTAGCGAAACACTCGAATTTTGTTCTCCGATTTTGAGTCAATGCATTTAAGCACTTTACTCGTAGATGGAGGTTCAAGTCGTGGAATTCAAGGTTTTTCGACAGGAGGAAGAATTGGGTAGTGAGAGGGAAGAATTATGGGGAAATCAGTTCCGATGAGGTGGCGGAGTTTGTAAGCAAAACGACGGGGATCGCTTTCTGCAATGATTTTATAATCGGGAAAGGAAGGTTCGAAATTTATCTTGGTCAGGTTATATTTTATCGTAGGAATTGTTGACTGGTTGTTTAAGACTAGTGCTAACTGATTAAACAAAGG